>JAHPZR010025581.1:0-33085 GCA_019787425.1 Platygyra sinensis
AATCCTGCCAAACAAACCAATTCCACGCCAGCCTCCTCCAATGCTGCATGCACAGCCATATCAAAATCCAAACGGCTCTTGAATTCCTTGTGCTTAATAACCTGGAAAAAAATAACTTGTGATAATGACTGTTTATTTTGGAGACTGACTAACCATAAGCCAGAAGTGTCATTATACAGTGGCACCCCGCTATAACGAAGCACCATGGTACCGGAAGAAATGTTCATTATAGCGGGGTCTTTGTTATAGCAAACACCACGCTATAATGAATTATCTGGTTGACAACAAAAATATTTGTTATAGCGGGGTAATTATTGTAAAATTACTAAAAATTCAATACTACATGTAGAAATCATTACTTTTATTCATTTGATACTGTAAACTTTAAGGGTAACATGCTGACAATCAGGACATAAATTTCAAGAACACTTTCAAAAAACTTTAAATTAGGACGTAATAGTAACACCTGTGGGAAATCATCGATGTTGTTTAGTGATCATCTTCCCGGTTCATCTCTATATTCGTTATAGCGGGGTGAACTGCGCATTGGGACAGTTGAAATCTATTCATTATAGCTGGGATTTCTTTATAGCCGGGTTTGTTTCCGCATATTTTACTGTACTTCTGCTGGGCTGTCAAATGTTGTTCTTTATAACGAGACTTCCGTTATGGCGGGGTTCCACTGTAACTCTATTGCAAGCCATAAGTGAATTCTATTAGTACTAGTCAGTGGAATAAAGTGACATTATTAACTCAAGCAGTCTTTTAAGGGAGTCCTTCTTAACAACCAACTGGTTATGAATCAGTTGCTAAGGAAGCTTTTTAAAGGACATTATGTCAACACTAGACCTAACCAAGGACAAGCTTTTCGTACAGCTATGTTCTATTCCAGAGTCCTGCTAAAGTTTCAAATCACAGCTATATTTGACCAGTCACATGACCAGAATAGAAAAACCCTAAAACTTAGAAGTAATCTTAACTTGAAAATCAGTGTTCAGTTCTACTTATGGGTTTTATGAAACTTGCATTAATGAGGAATAAAGACTACTTTGTACAGAAGTCTTCCTCTTTTACATGTAAACATAAATTCCATGCATAGGGTAATAGAGAAGACTAAGAAGTTATTTCCGATTCATAAGAAAAATAAGAACTCTTCTTTTCTTCCAAGTTTAAATGTATGGTTTGGGATTGGCACTATCAGGGCTGTGTAATAAAGCTGGCAGCCGGCGAAGTTCACCGGCTTCTCTGCCAGGTTTCGCCGGCTACTTTCATTGCTTCACAAGTCAAGATATGTCAAGGAGATGATGTTTATCAGGTCCCACAACTGTCTACTTTTCACAAAACTCTGGTTACTTAAAAACTTAAAGAAAGCACTGACTACACTTGCAGTTATGCATGCAAAATCATATATTTTTTTTCAAAGTAAACATTGTCTCAAATAGAATTCTCCATTTAGCACTGCAAAATGAGCTCCAAACTAGCTTTCCAGTAAATAGTGCCTTCAGCAATCCCTCAGCAACTGCTCTAAATCTGTAGTTAAGAAGGACCCCCCCCCCCCCCTTTAAGATTCAGGTTAACAAGGGACAGTGGAACTAAATAGATCTTGAAAGGAATATGTGTACAGCAAAGTTCTAATAATCCTCTCATAACACTTACTTTAGTTGGTATACCAGCAGTCTCGGCCCGTGACAAACCTTGGACTCCAGGTACATTTGAAATGACCAGTACAATCTTGGCACTGCTGTCTTGCTGTAAGCTTTGATCAATCAATGCTTGCAGGTTTGTTCCTGATCCTGAGATAAGAACACCCACTTTCATTTCTTTGTCTTTGTGTTGTTGACCCATTTCTCCATTGCTTAATTTTGGCCTTTTAGCGGGTCCATTGACTCTGTTTGCACTGTCTGGATGTTTGATTTCTGCCTTTGCTGCAGATTTGCAAAGCACATCTTCAAGATTTCTTACAACCACTCTACTTCTGTCTTCTGTTGTGCATTCAGTGACTTTTCCTATAATCCAAGCTTGCTCTTCACATGTTTTGAAATGGTTCATTACTGAGGCAGCAATGTCTTTTGCTACAATAAGGACTGCTCCAATACCGCAATTAAATGTCCTGGCCATTTCATGTATTGGAACATTTCCCTGTCCAGATATCCAACCAAACACTGGAGGCATAATCCACAATCTAGCATCCAGTGACACGCCCACACCATTAGGGAGGACACGAGGGATGTTCTCAATCAGACCTCCGCCTTCAAGGAAAAAATAGTCAAACAGTTATATGGTGCAAATACCTGAAAATATAATCATGGTATAAGAGGTACTGGCAATGTTCTTGCTGTTGTCAAAATTTCCCTCTTGATTACGGTAAGTGGATGAGACACTAGCCTAGTTTACGACTTGCCTGTGGCTTGGCCAATCACAAACCATGCTAGTCTGAGGGATGTGTGTAAGGGATAGTGAAGGCCTTAAGCAGTTATTAAGCTTACGAGTGCTATACTCTAAAAGTGCCTGGGTGCCAGTAACATTTTCCATTGGGCAGCTAGAAAATCTTACTTTTTTCATATACATGTACATGTATGCTTATGGCTACGTGTATGGGGTTCAGTTACAATACAAGACTCACTTGAACTCATATTTATTTTTCATGTTTTATAAGGCAACTCACACAATAGTTCAAAATAAAATTGCGATAAATTATATCATATATTTAGCTAATATCGAGCAGAGTGAAAACTCTCCAGTTTTTGAATACTTAAGGGACATTGTAAACGCAACACTTTGTGCTAAAGAAGAAACAAACAGTTATCATTCAAGAGAATGCTTGAAAAGACAATGTGAGAGTTGTGGAGTACACAAACTTGACATTATGAAAGAAGATGTCAGCCCTCAAGCCCCGACAGTTAAACTGGCAAAAGTTTGAGTATGTCACTGTTGTCCAGACAAATGCAAGAAGGGAACGAGAAAAAAAAGCTGCAACTTGTTAGAAAAGAAACTTGTCCTGGTGCTATGTTTGAAAACTTTAAGCTGCTGCATGAATTTTCCTCCCACCAGTTTCGTGCAAGCTGGCAAAGCAAGCTCATCTTCGCTGTAAACCACACAGCGATATAATTCCTCCTTGCATATCATCGCATATCAAATCACGTGTTCGGGAAGTACATTAAAGTGCATCTTTGAAATGCAAAACTGTGTAATTTACTTCGACTCTGTAATGTTATTAGTTTTGAAGCTTTTATATCACACATGCTGTTTACTGTATGGGTGCATTTGTGCACCGGTGTGGTGCAGTAGTGCACTGGTGCACAACTGCACCGCACCGGTGCACAACTGCACCGCACCAGTGCACAATTACACTATCGGGAGCCAATACCATACACATAGCCTTATAAAGTGCTGGACAGGCAGGGTTTTATGGTTGGGAACCTTTAGCCCCCCCTTGCAATAGTTAGCATAAAATAATAATAACTGAAGTTGATCACTACAAGTTATTTACTTGCTAAGCTAATTTTTCAAGTATTAGCTTTTCATCTCTTCATCAAAGTCAAAAGTGTGAAATGTGTTTACTTTTTGCAAAAAAACAACATAGGTAATTAGGATTGCAGGGAAGCCATGATGAGTTAAACTTATAGACGACTAAAATCTGTACCAATGGTAGAGCAGTTGACAATGAACAAAAAAAAAACAAACCTGTGATATGAGCAAAGGCCTTCACCTTTCCATCTCGCATCAGAGGAAGAACAGAACGACAGTAAATCCTGGTTGGCACAAGAAGAACTTCTCCTAGTTTGGTAACAGACTGTAACCCTTCGGTAGTGCTAAATGGACTGGGGGAACTGTAACTTAATTCAGATTTGTCTATGATTTGCCGCACCAAACTGAAGCCATTGCTGTGAATGCCAGACGATGCTAAACCAATGACCACATCATCTGCAGTGATACTCTGGGATTGAGGAAGAACTTTTTCTCGCTCAACTGCGCCTAAGGCAAATCCAGCAATGTCATATTCACCAGATGGGTACATCCCTGGCATTTCTGCTGTCTCACCTGCAACAAAAATAATATTACGATTACATTCAGCGACTGTATTAGTTAAAAAAGAAATACTACAAAAAATAGATGTGAGAATATAGACTGAGATGATTTAGTTGCAAGCTACATAAATTTTTTCTGCACTAAATAATTATTCACTCTCCTAGGCCTGCTTCTTTGAAGTATTTTCTTGCCATAACAATCTTTCACTTGCTTTTTGGTTCTTGCATACTGCAAGGTGTGCAGGTGTGCTTGAAATTTAAATTGACTTATCAGGATTCAACAGGCAGGAAAAACTGTACTGTCCTAACTTCAAAGGCACTGAAGTCCAGCAACTTTTGTTTTGATCGGCACTCATACTGCAGACACGGCCACAGTATGTAAGGAAGGGTGACTTTTATGTTGCCTTAGATGCAAGGAAATTGATATATGTCATAACTTAACATATTAAACATTTTTCAGATTAATAACCATGGGCGAGGTGCAATGGCCTTGTGGTTAGTGTGCTGGTCTCTGGATTGAGCAGTCCAGGTTTGAGCCCCCGGCTGGTGACATTGTGTTGTGTTCTTGGGCAAGATACTTTACTCTCACAGTGTCTCTATCTATCCAGGTACATAGAAATGGGTACCAGAGAACTTCATGCTGGCGATAATGCTGTGATGGACTAGCATTCCAAATCTATCTACAGTACCTCCCAAAAGAGCACATCCAGCTTGGGAACAGCCTTGTGCTATACCACGAATAATTTCCTTGGCAACACCCACATCCAGCCTGCCAGTAGCAAAGTAGTCCAGGAAGAAGAGGGGCTCAGCACCATGAGCAAGAATGTCGTTCACACACATCGCAACCAGATCTATACCCACTGAACTGTGCATACCAACAGCCTGTGCAATCTGCAGTCAACAAAGAACAGATGTTTGAAACCAGAAAAAGAATGCGAGTTGCACAATATATGGACTACTATGTAACCTGTTTTTGACAGTGCTGGAAAAAAGTCAAGATCTCATACTACCTCTAACTCAAGGACTTATCAAGACATTGAAGTACTTTTAAGTACTTTTCAAGGTTTCATGAAATTCAAGTCTTTTCAGTGACTCTCTATATATATATATATATATATGTCAACCGTCAATTCCCGCTATGAGATGTGCCTGCAGGCATGTCTTAGAGAGAATTGGCCATTACATGTATGTGACAGCTTTACTAGTAATGCTAACCTTAAGTTTTGTTCCAACCCCATCTGCACCACTGACAAGCAATGGGTCTGTGAAGCCAGCAGCCTTGAGATCAAAGAAGCCTCCAAACCCACCAAGATCAGCAGTACAACCAGTGCGAGCTGTAGATGCAGCCAATGGCTTGATAGCATTTACAAGCAGGTTGCCAGCATCAATATCCACTCCAGCATCAGAATATGTCAAGCCTTTGGGTCTATAATAGCCAACAAATAAAACCAACTTGTTTTAATACGTCGACTGATCGCTATCCTTCTTTGAGATGCTCCTGCAGGGTATCATGGTAATTGTATTTATCATCTTGGTCTAGATGATGTACTAAAACAATGACACTTCAATAAAAGTCATTAATTTAATAATTACCCCACACCACCACACCGATGAATTAACAAATTAAAGTGGCATTGGCCACTGGGTTACTTGATTGAGCGATGGTCTCAGTCTATAATCATACCTGCAAGCTCTAGATGCAATGTCACTTCTGTACTGGATACCATCAAAGCAAATCTTCCTAATACCATCATAAGCTGTTTTCTGAGCATCATTTATTCCTTGTGCAAGTCCAACAATTGCCAATACTCTTCCACCTGAAGTAACTACTGCTTTGTGTTCTTTACCTTCAATCTTTGAAGCAGTCCCAGCATGAAACACAACAACATTATCTGCATCCTTTGTAAAGTAAAAGTAAGGAATTTAATTCAATTTGCTAAATTACATGACTGTGCACACTGTTATGATCAGTAAAATATAATAATTATAAGTTTAGCCATTGCATTTCACCACCTCTGGGTGATTGGAGGCCTCCTCTTAAAATATTAATTTTATTATTATTATTATTATTATTATTATTATTATTATTATTATTATTATTATTATTAAAATTTAATAATAATAATAATAAAATTATTATATTAAAGATGAAACAACAACTACATGATAAATTAAATGTTAGGAGATCTCGGAAAAATCCGAGTCCCAGATGGGATTTGAACCCACGACCCTCCGTGATCTAGTCGGATGCTCTAACCACTGAGCTACTGGAGACTCTCTTGCTCACCATAGAGTCTCCAGTAGCTCAGTGGTTAGAGCATCCGACTAGATCACGGAGGGTCGTGGGTTCAAATCCCATCTGGGACTCGGATTTTTCCGAGATCTCCTAACATTTAATTTATCATGTAGTTGTTGTTTCATCTTTAATGTACTCACTTTGGAGGTTGGTTGGCTGCATCTTGATATGCTTTAATGTGACAGCGTGATGCTGTTAGTGAGTTCATGTGTGCCAGTCATTACTTGGCTGTGTAGCCGCGTGATGCGGTTCCAGTCAAGACCCACAAATTGACCCTTGCTCACCATAGAGTCTCCAGTAGCTCAGTGGTTAGAGCATCCGACTAGATCACGGAGGGTCGTGGGTTCAAATCCCATCTGGGACTCGGATTTTTCCGAGATCTCCAGACATTTAATTTATCAATAAAATTATTATTATTATTATTATTATTATTATTATTATTATTATTATTATTATTATTATCATCATTATTATTATTATTATTATATATTGATGTTATTGTTATTGTTATTATTGTTTCAAACAAAACAAGAATGAACATCATGAAAAAACATACACTGTAACAAATGATTATGATATATTTTCAAGCCTGGGGATGGAGCCTGTTAGAGTGGGCGGTGGTTTCAGGGCGAGCAATGAGCCTTGAGCAGGGCACACAGGCATCCATGACAACTCTGAGAGCAGCAACCACCCACCAAAACTGACCAAGTCAGTGGAGACACTTGCCAACCCAATACTACCCAAACCCACCAACGAGGGAGGGGGTGGGGATGCAGGACAAAAAGCGGTACAAACTTGCCATTTGGTGCTTGAAACAAACTTCACAACTTCACACAGATGAAACGCACAACACATGATTTGAGAAACCCTGTACGCCACATCATGGGGCATGATTCCCTGACCAGCATTGGCTTGATTTTAACTTCGCCTAAATTACACTTAGCCACATTAAAATTTAAAACTTGAAAAGTTAACTCACCTCCAAGTCTTTCAATCCATGAATGATGCAACCTTTCGTCACAGAACCAGGATAGCCGGCACTTGCTGCAACCACACCCACAGCATACCTATCTGTATGCCACAAGGGTAGGGACAGGCTAAGGTCACCATTCACACACTCCATAAGGGTTGCATACAGATCGCTCTTTAGGAGTGGCATAATCACTTGTGTCTCTACACAAAAAGTCATCCATTAATAAAGGTATTATTTCACATGACAGCTAGAACCAAGTTACAAGATGCACTTAACTGCCACTAATGTTTGTAGGTGTAATATTATTGACAAAAGTTGGTTTCAAATTTGATTGATTTGCAATATAGCATTGTTACTTGTAAACTAAAGTGCTTATGGAGTGAACAAAATTGTTTTTTTTTCTGTCGCTTGTTATGACTATTTTTCAAAACTGTCAAAGACAAATAATGTTAAAGGGAGAAAATTTTCCAGCAACTTGTTTACCCCACTTCACCTCTGTAGCCATTTAAATTGTCATAGAAGATTTCTATGAACTTCTCCTTTTATGCAAGTTAATGTCACATAGTGATTGATATATATGCGATTAGTATATACTAAAACAGTGGATAGTGTCAAACGCACGCGCTGATTGGCTCGTCAAACTCTGGATATCCTGTGCTATTTACCTCCGAGCAATTCAAGAGAAAATGGCGTCCCGTTTGCGGCCGTTACAAGTGAAGAAATCATCCAAATTAATTTTTTGTGGTGTATATTATCTCATTGTTTTAGTATATACTAAAACAACTATTCACCTCAGTGTCGGTGGCTAGCATTGGATATTTACCTCGCCGCTTCGCGGCTCGGTAAATATCCACTGCTAGCCACCTCCACTTCGGTGAATAGTTGTTAACTAGTGAAAGTTCCAACATACAAGTGTTGGAGTAGTGATAAAGTCGTCTGAACAATTTCCTATGTCATGACCTTGTTATACATTCATTTTAGTCTCACAAAATGTACCCACTTTTGGTTGCTTGTCAGATTTGAACTTTGGGTGGCAAGAAGTCAAAATTTTCTCTCTTTAACATTACAGTTGACTCCCAATAACTTGTACACTTGCTAACTCGAACCTCTCGCTATCTCAAAGTAATTTTTATTTCCTTTCAAGTCATTTTCTATACAATTTTACCCTCAATAACTCAAACTTCTAATCACTCAAACCTTTTTCTACTTTCCCTGAAGTTTTCGAGTTATCGGGAGTCAACTGTATTTGCTTTTAACAATTTCAAAAAGTAGACATGACAAGCAACAGAAAAATGCCAAAAAACTTTTCAGTTCATAAGCACTTCAAAGCTGATTTCCAGTCCGTACTGCGCACTCTCATGAGTTAGTTTACGTCTTCTGTTTTGCATCATGCAAGACATCACAAAATGTAAACATTTCGCAACTACTTACATGAAATAAATTTAAAGTTTAAAACAACTGCCATTATGGATATGAAGTGGTCAGAGCCTAAGGTGGCCGAACACAGTTTTTAAGTGCCTATGCCTAATTCACCATTACTTTTATACTATTTAATGCTTTAGCGCCCGTTTTTTGCCAGAGTCAAGGTTCATTACAGAGGTATGTATTCTTGCATTTTGATTAGGCTTAAATAATGGTTTTTGTTTATTTAAAAAAAAGTCCAGTTGTCAGATTGTTTTCATCTTTTGCACACTAAGAATTGACATTAAATCCCTTCTGTCAACGCTGTTCTAATAAAATTTTGACATAGGCGATTTTCGTAATTTGCTGCTACTGGTAATCATTTTCTCTATTATTAAAAATTCCTATGTCAAAATTGAGATTTTTTTGGATACATTATTCACTTGGTCTCTGATCTATTTTTCTCCCAATTTTCTTGAAATTCTAACAACTGGATTGTTAGAAATCGGCACGTTTCTGCTAAAGCAGTCGGTCTCAATTTTTCGAGCAACTGCACATGCGTTGCATTTAACTGGGTTCTTTCGGTAACAAGCAAAAGCTGAGAATTGCTGGGTTTTTGCATCTTTACCTTTTCTAACATATCTTTGTAATAAAAAACTAAAGCCATCAATACACTGCGTTCAATTACAGAGAAAAATAACACAGATAGTGCGGGTGTTGAGTAAATAAAATGATCGCTCTATTGACGGCATATTTGTTTTTTGAAATCCTCGTGCACATGCTAATTGCATCAGCAAAAGCATGCCCGAAAACTGTGTTCGGCCACCTTAATACTTCATTCTTTCTCAAATCAATTCATGAAACAACTTCACAGCTGTAAAAATCAATGATTCAGAAGCTGGTGGAAAAAGAATTTGAAACTTTGGTCTCAGAGATAAGGTATGTGGTTCTTAACGAGTAACATAGATTCTCATTCCATCGAGTGAGCCATTTATAATGCTTATAAACATAAGGGTTCTCAGACTGCGCAGTACGGACTGGAAATCATCTTTAAATTAAATCCATCTGTCTGTGTTTCTATCAACTTTAAGCAGAACATTATATAACAGTACATGTAAATGCTGCAATCTAATGGATGGAGCTTTATATACACTATCAGAACTCCAAATCTAATTGTCAAATAGAAATACTCAAGGCATGAAGTTTTGAGAACTTGAAAAGGCTGAGGAAATCCACAACTGCAAGTTATGAGTTGAGCAACTAAGAATTTGTTCTGTCATTCCTAGAGGAAAAACAGAATGGCTTGGTATGATAAAACAAATCAGCTTCACTTTTACCTGGATCACCAAACCGGCAATTAAACTCTAGAACCCTGGGTCCATCAGCTGTTAACATTATCCCTGCAAATAGAACCCCTACAAATCGCAACCTTCTTTTCTCAAACCATCAACCGCTTTTTGTAGAACATCTCTAGAAATTTCTTCCTTGAGCTTCATGGAGACCTAATTCGAGGGTAGAAGGAAAATAAATTATATTAAATTAAGGTTCTTTTCAACAAACTAAAATTTTTGTTTGATTCTTTTCAGTTTAAAACAAGCTGTGGAATATGTGCACTAAAGGCACATGTCAGCTTAGTGTCAGTCTACATTGTCAGCCGTGTGTCAATCATCAGAGTAGACCTGGTTGCCATGTTCTCTAGCTTTGTAGACCATTGGTCACTGCTATCAGTAGACACTTGGTTGTTATTTCTGGTTGACACTCTGCTGACTTTTGTAAAGATCAACTGTTGCTGGTGTATCGGTCAACTATTGGTGGTGTATCATTCAAGGGACAGTGGTATATTGGTTGACTGCCATTGTTATATCATGTATTGTGCATTGCTGTATTTGCTGAAAAAGTCTGAAATGCCAGCTTTCTCCTTACCCTTACCTACAGAGGGTGTAAAAGAAGACTCTCTCTTGCCCACATACATATGGGGTTAAAGCAAGGATACCGCTTAACACTCCAGATAATTTACATACATACATACGTTATTGGCTTGTCCCCAAGGGGCTTTTCAGAGTCAAATTATATTTATTTAATTTCTCTAATGGCCATCGATTATTTTTATCACATAATTTTATCTTCAATAATGACAGTTGACGCAACAAATGCTAAATGCCTGCTTCTCTATTTGAGGCACATTATTTTTTAAACCTTGTCATTTGGGATCATGTGTATTTTGTGCACCCCTCAACCGATATATCGATCGATATGATCGACCGACACTCGACCATTGTCTCAGTCGACATATCCACTGACATATCGGTCGAGCATCAGTCGATATGTCGACCGATATGTTGGTCGATATGTCGACCAAGAGTGGTTGATGACAGGCTGATAGGCTGATGACATTCCCCCGATACTTTGCTGCTACTTTTGTATTGGTGACTGTAGCTTGTGTCGCAGATATGATTTAACCTATAGGTTATACTGCAAGCCAACTGCAAGGTAAGCTCAAGCCTGCTTCTTGCTTCTTATCCTCCTTCCTGTCAACTGTATATTGTGTATTTGGCAGTATTTCACTCGAGTGTCTCACTTGATAATGACCGAATTTGTGGCACATAAAGCCTTCAGAAATGTGTATAACTTATGCATCTGACACTGACAGTCTAAGCTTTTGACTGATATACCACTGACAGTCAACTGATATTCTGCCGACAATCAATGGTCGGCGTATTGGCCGAGCATCGGCTGCTATATCGACCGAGATATCTGCCGATAGTTGGTCGATATTTTGATCATCACTTAGCCGATATCTCAGTTAATACGTCGACTGACATATCTCAGTTGACATATATCGGCCGAGAGTCGGACAATATGTCGACTGACAAGGCTGCTGCCTAACAGGAGCCCAGCAGCCTGGGGCACCCAAGAAAGTCCTTTGGGCGCCTAAATTTTTGCAGCAGCTCCCAAAACATTACCTGTTGGGCTCTTAACTTTTTGGCTTTTGCCCTTCTGGGCTCCTTGAAATATTGTTAGGTAACAGCCTTGACTGACATGTCGGTCGACACTCGGCCAATGTGTCGACCGATACATCGGTCGAGTATGGGCTGATATGTCAACCGATATATCGGTCGAGGGGTGCACAAAATACACATGATCCGTCATTTGCAGTAAAAGCAAAGAAAAGATGTAAAATAAAAATAAGTCTTTCATGTACATCCGTGATACTACACTGACAATAACTTACTGAAATGAAGATTATTAAGAGACTTACCTGGGGACAAGGGGCATATGAACCCATCCCTCCTGTGTTGGGACCCTGATCATTATCTAACAAACGCTTGTGATCTTGGGCAGGAGGCATGACTGCTACTGTCTTACCATCAGTAAAACAAAGTACCTGAAACAGACAACAGCAGTGTTAAACTCTCATACACAACAATTCAATTCCACAATGTGGCATGTTGCGTGACATGCCCTTATTTGTAAAACCTGTAGTTAGAGATTCCTGGATGTCAGAGTGTGTTCTTTCCGCCATTAAAAGAAGATGACTTGTTGTTTATCACAAGGTCTCTCCTTTCCTTATGTCTGTACATGTTAAATGCTCTCTGGTAGCCTGAGTATCCGGCTTTTCTTTCTCACGAGGTAGGAGAAGGAAGCAACCGGCAAAGAAAAGCCTAACACAAGGGTCTTTATTGCAGTCTTCCACCTCCTCATAGCGTGACAAGCATCAGTGTACGCATTAGCCAATCAGAATTATTCCCGGCTGTCATGTCTACTTTGCATAAATTGATGACAACGGCGGTTGTTTTTAATTTCGTTCGGGTTTCTGAGAATATTTGCACAATTTGGCTCCAAACTTTTCACACAGAGTATGGAAAGTGTGTCGCCACAGTACAGTGCAGATACTTGCTGAAACTTTAAACAAAGAGGTTTCTAATGTTTTGTGTGAAAAACCTATCATTCTTGTGGAATTACTGCTCGAGTTGAGAATTGTTGTCATTCAAGATAGTGAAGATGGCAAAAGGACTGTTTGCAAAAAGGGGCTAGGAAAATAGTGAATTGCTACAGAATGTTCGCTGAGTTACAAGAGGCATTGGTAGCCTGCGTGGCAGGCCGTACAAGGGGAGGGAAAGGCCGTGGAGAGGCCCTAGGGAGTTTTGGGAGGGGAGAAGGGACGGCCTGCAAGGACGCTATTGTTTTCTTGGTTTTTTTACGTCCACCAGACGGACGTAAAAATCCTGATTGGTCAGCTTTTAAGAATTACTCGATCCGTCGTTCTGATTGGTCAGCGACCTGTCATTCAGGAGCATCGGTCTTTACACATTCATTCATTCAACATGGCGGATAACACAAGTGATCGGCTTGAACATTTGCTTGGGGAAACGCTAAGATCTTTGGAAGAAAATGGAATGAAATTCGTCATTAAAGCAGAGCAAAAGAAGGCGATCAGACAGTTGTTCGAGAAAAAGGATCTTTTAGCCGTTTTACCTACAGGCTGTGGAAAGAGTCTAATTTTTCAGCTTCTTGTGTTGCTCGCGAAAAGAGCAGGGAATTCTGCATCTTTATTAGTCATAACGCCCCTTGTCAGTATCATTAATGACCAGATTATGGAAGTAGAGGCCATGAATTTGACTGCCTGCAATTTGGCTCAGAAGCTCGATAATCTAGAAGACATCGAAGGAGGCAAATTTGATGTTGTCTACACATCGGCGGAAAGCGCCACTGATAAGCGTTTTCTTCAATCGTTGAAGAAGAACACTGCTTTTAGTAGCAGTTTAGTGGCTTGTGTTGTGGATGAGTCGCATAGAGTTGAAACATGGACCGGTTTAAGGTGAGCAATTGAACATTTCATCAAGAACTTCATCAAGAACTTCATTCGTGATGGATCTCTCGTTAAGACTTTGACGTGACCTCTCCAGTTGTTTCACAGTCTGCGCATAATTATCAGGACTATACCACTCGTACGTCTTGATTGTTGTCTCACTGATGTCAACTTCCAATACCATGTCCATGTCGTCTTCTTCTCTCTGAGGAACCTGTTTTTTCCCAATTTCCTCGACAAGGAGCTTGGTGCATTTGTTTGCCTCGATCGACTTACACCACAGAATCGCCTTGTAGTCAAAGTTTTCTCCCATTTTTTGCTGCAAAGCCACCATCATGTCATGCGACATGCAGATACCGAGGTGATTTAGTCTTGTAAAGTCATTATAACTAACACCACTGTGAAATAAAACAGTTGAAATTCTGTAGGCAGCAGCCGACATCGTTGGGTTTCCCAGTCGAATTAATGCCGAGACAGCAACAGCGATCGCGTTAACAGCTCTCTCCTTGGACACTTCTGAATTTAAACTACACATGTTTGAGGCCTGACAAAGCGCACTGTACAAAAGTGGACAATGGATCTCGACTTCTTTACAAACGGTTCTGTTCGAGAAAACAGCTAACTGATCAGGGCTGCTCTCCATTAGGCAGCTTTCGCTCTTCGTGTAGGCCTTGCACTCCTTTCCCACCTCGCATGCAAACGCATCTTTGAACTCGGGAGCAAGAAGCTCGTGTCGAAGACATACGTTGGCCACGGTCGCCCAATTTTTTAATGCGATGTTTCTGATGATACTTTGGCTCTTGTCGTCAATTTTATTCATCACTGAAACTTCTCCACTAGGATAAGAAATTACGACTTTGACCGGGGCTCCTTTCGACGTATCCAAATCGTCAATGTTACATTTAGACAGCACATTGCAATGTACTGATCTAAAAAAATCACTGGTTTTTCCGTGGTCACCAAATTGCAGAGATTTTTGGCCCTTCACATTGGACGCTTCCATTCCTTTCTCGTTGCTTTTTGTTTCAGGCGAATAAGTTCTTACGCTTTTGCGATTATGAGGACTGCCGCGTGCTGTAGGTGACAAAACATCAAGTAATTTTCTCTTCGCGCCTTCGGAATTCTCCTTTTTCTCTTCTTTCTACTGCACGGCTAAACGTGTTTTTATGAACTGAAAAAGTTCACCCAAGTTCTTGATCTTCCGATAACAGGCATTGCAGACCAGCGGCGAATCGTTGTTAGAAGCAGTCACTGTTATCTCTACGTTCTTCAAAGAATCACTTAGAACAACGCCGAATATCTCTTTTCTCGCTGAAGGTTTAAATATGTTGACACAAGATTTTGCTTCACAGTTGCCGTATGTCACCTTTAGATTCAACTGGCAAACTCTCCAAACATCGTTGCAATTGTTTTCTTTTTTGGGCCGCCCTCTTTTTGCTTTTTCCATCCTCCAAAGATCGTAAAATTATTTCATTTTCTCACACGAAAAGTGCAAACAAGAAATACGAGAATCCGTTGGCGCCTAAAGACTTTGCCGCGAAAAAAAGCGGCGTGATTCTGATTGGATAATTTTGACAGCCAGACATTCCACGGTTGAGTGGGTTTTGCATATTTAATTAGGGGGCGGAATGAAGAAAACAATAGCATCCTTGCAGGCGTCACCTACCCCTTCCCCTTCCGTCACGCTCACGCAAACTCACACACTTTGCGCGCTCGTTTTTTTCCCTTCTCTCCCCTTCGACGCCTGCCACGCAGGCTAAGGCATTGGCGGGTGGTTGGACTCTCGACAAAGGTGAAAGACTTATAGCTTCAAGTGCTCCCAGCCACAAACACCTTCGACAGCCTGTCCTAACTAGTAGTTCAATTCCTGTTCGAGGTTAGCGATCTCGCAACTGAAGTGACTCCAAAGGCAAGCAGCACTTGTAAAAATGAAGCTGAAGGAGCTCAACGAGGACTCTCAACAAAGAGAGCAATGTTTTCTGACCAATACTAAGAGCTGGAAGATGAAATAACCAGTCTGATATCCCGAGCCGACAAAAACCTGAGGAGGCTTTCGAGCAGGCTTTCGAGGCACAATTTCTGTTCTTTTAGTTTAATTCCAGGAAAGAACTGAAGGGTGACTTCAAGAGCTGTTTTGAAGTCATCGCTTTCTATGATCACCTAGCGAAGTTTTCGTTCTTGTCTAGATCAGTTCACAGAATACAACACTATGAAATTATTTCCAGTGGTGTGACGTTAGGGTGCATTGTAAATTATCCAATCAGCGCAACGTCCAGAATCTGGACGTTCAACATGAGCCAATAAAAACGTTTGTGTCAGGCCTTTCTCTGCAATTCCTCCCTACCCCTACCCTCTTGCTCAGAAAGGCCTGATACTCAGGTTAGCTCTCTGGTACATTGATATGCACAAAATCCCTTTTGCATTTCCACATACTGTAACTCACATGTATAATATATGAAGTGTTCATAATTAAAGACAAATCAATTAAATACTTACAGAAACCTCTTCTCCTTCTAATTTTTCTTCAACTACTATTGTTGATCCTGCCTCACCAAAAATCTTGTCCTAAGAAATGAATATAATTTTATCTACTGCCAAAGTTTTGACTCAAAGCAATTAAAAACCTAATTGACATTACGGTAACAGCCCTTGAAAAAAAGGGACAAACAAAATGGATCAAAATATAGCAGTTATTCCTACCTACACACATGGACTTTTAAATGGACTGAAATGAACATCTTTATGGGGGAGCATGTATGGCACTAATGTACAAGTCAAATCGAAGCTTAAACATCCCCCCCGGACAACCCCCGGGCATTTGAATTTTTGTTCAAATTCCCTCCTCCCGAGGCCGAAAAGCTGTTCAAATGCCCCATTATAGGTCCATTCCAGGTGATCAAATGCCCCACCCCGGGGAGACTTTTCAGTAGCTTCTATTATGTTCCAGAAGCTGTGTACGTAAACATTACATGCCAAAGATAATATGAATGGTTCTTGAATACTTTCAAATACAGAGCAAACCATGTGCAAGCCTTTGCTTTTTAGCCATCCGCCACGAATTGGGTATCTTTTGCTTTGAATGCATCAAGGCTTGTCTCCACCATGATTTCATATCACACCATGTTGGAATCTCGCGCGACTCGTATAGTGAAATCAAGGGCTATACCGATCCCTTTCCCCACCCCCTATGAGTAACAATCAAATGCCCCGCTCCTGGGAAGACTAAAGTTCATCAAATTCGCTCCCTCCCAGGCAGGAAAAAACACCAAATGAACGGGGCATGTCCGGGGGTGGGGATGCTTAATTTAATATCTTTGGGGATTTGACTTGTACATTAGTGCCATACATGCTCCCCCATAAAGATGTTCATTTCAGTCCATTTAAAAGTCCATGTGTGTAGGTAGGAATAACTGCTATATTTTGATCCATTTTGTTTGTCCCTTTTTTTCAAGGGCTGTTACCGTAATGTCAATTAGGTTTTTAATTGCTTTGAGTCAAAACTTTGGCAGTAGATAAAATTATATTCATTTCTTAGGACAAGATTTTTGGTGAGGCAGGATCAACAATAGTAGTTGAAGAAAAATTAGAAGGAGAAGAGGTTTCTGTAAGTATTTAATTGATTTGTCTTTAATTATGAACACTTCATATATTATACATGTGAGTTACAGTATGTGGAAATGCAAAAGGGATTTTGTGCATATCAATGTACCAGAGAGCTAACCTGAGTATCAGGCCTTTCTGAGCAAGAGGGTAGGGGTAGGGAGGAATTGCAGAGAAAGGCCTGACACAAACGTTTTTATTGGCTCATGTTGAACGTCCAGATTCTGGACGTTGCGCTGATTGGATAATTTACAATGCACCCTAACGTCACACCACTGGAAATAATTTCATAGTGTTGTATTCTGTGAACTGATCTAGACAAGAACGAAAACTTCGCTAGGTGATCATAGAAAGCGATGACTTCAAAACAGCTCTTGAAGTCACCCTTCAGTTCTTTCCTGGAATTAAACTAAAAGAACAGAAATTGTGCCTCGAAAGCCTGCTCGAAAGCCTCCTCAGGTTTTTGTCGGCTCGGGATATCAGACTGGTTATTTCATCTTCCAGCTCTTAGTATTGGTCAGAAAACATTGCTCTCTTTGTTGAGAGTCCTCGTTGAGCTCCTTCAGCTTCATTTTTACAAGTGCTGCTTGCCTTTGGAGTCACTTCAGTTGCGAGATCGCTAACCTCGAACAGGAATTGAACTACTAGTTAGGACAGGCTGTCGAAGGTGTTTGTGGCTGGGAGCACTTGAAGCTATAAGTCTTTCACCTTTGTCGAGAGTCCAACCACCCGCCAATGCCTTAGCCTGCGTGGCAGGCGTCGAAGGGGAGAGAAGGGAAAAAAACGAGCGCGCAAAGTGTGTGAGTTTGCGTGAGCGTGACGGAAGGGGAAGGGGTAGGTGACGCCTGCAAGGATGCTATTGTTTTCTTCATTCCGCCCCCTAATTAAATATGCAAAACCCACTCAACCGTGGAATGTCTGGCTGTCAAAATTATCCAATCAGAATCACGCCGCTTTTTTTCGCGGCAAAGTCTTTAGGCGCCAACGGATTCTCGTATTTCTTGTTTGCACTTTTCGTGTGAGAAAATGAAATAATTTTACGATCTTTGGAGGATGGAAAAAGCAAAAAGAGGGCGGCCCAAAAAAGAAAACAATTGCAACGATGTTTGGAGAGTTTGCCAGTTGAATCTAAAGGTGACATACGGCAACTGTGAAGCAAAATCTTGTGTCAACATATTTAAACCTTCAGCGAGAAAAGAGATATTCGGCGTTGTTCTAAGTGATTCTTTGAAGAACGTAGAGATAACAGTGACTGCTTCTAACAACGATTCGCCGCTGGTCTGCAATGCCTGTTATCGGAAGATCAAGAACTTGGGTGAACTTTTTCAGTTCATAAAAACACGTTTAGCCGTGCAGTAGAAAGAAGAGAAAAAGGAGAATTCCGAAGGCGCGAAGAGAAAATTACTTGATGTTTTGTCACCTACAGCACGCGGCAGTCCTCATAATCGCAAAAGCGTAAGAACTTATTCGCCTGAAACAAAAAGCAACGAGAAAGGAATGGAAGCGTCCAATGTGAAGGGCCAAAAATCTCTGCAATTTGGTGACCACGGAAAAACCAGTGATTTTTTTAGATCAGTACATTGCAATGTGCTGTCTAAATGTAACATTGACGATTTGGATACGTCGAAAGGAGCCCCGGTCAAAGTCGTAATTTCTTATCCTAGTGGAGAAGTTTCAGTGATGAATAAAATTGACGACAAGAGCCAAAGTATCATCAGAAACATCGCATTAAAAAATTGGGCGACCGTGGCCAACGTATGTCTTCGACACGAGCTTCTTGCTCCCGAGTTCAAAGATGCGTTTGCATGCGAGGTGGGAAAGGAGTGCAAGGCCTACACGAAGAGCGAAAGCTGCCTAATGGAGAGCAGCCCTGATCAGTTAGCTGTTTTCTCGAACAGAACCGTTTGTAAAGAAGTCGAGATCCATTGTCCACTTTTGTACAGTGCGCTTTGTCAGGCCTCAAACATGTGTAGTTTAAATTCAGAAGTGTCCAAGGAGAGAGCTGTTAACGCGATCGCTGTTGCTGTCTCGGCATTAATTCGACTGGGAAACCCAACGATGTCGGCTGCTGCCTACAGAATTTCAACTGTTTTATTTCACAGTGGTGTTAGTTATAATGACTTTACAAGACTAAATCACCTCGGTATCTGCATGTCGCATGACATGATGGTGGCTTTGCAGCAAAAAATGGGAGAAAACTTTGACTACAAGGCGATTCTGTGGTGTAAGTCGATCGAGGCAAACAAATGCACCAAGCTCCTTGTCGAGGAAATTGGGAAAAAACAGGTTCCTCAGAGAGAAGAAGACGACATGGACATGGTATTGGAAGTTGACATCAGTGAGACAACAATCAAGACGTACGAGTGGTATAGTCCTGATAATTATGCGCAGACTGTGAAACAACTGGAGAGGTCACGTCAAAGTCTTAACGAGAGATCCATCACGAATGAAGTTCTTGATGAAGTTCTTGATGAAATGTTCAATTGCTCACCTTAAACCGGTCCATGTTTCAACTCTATGCGACTCATCCACAACACAAGCCACTAAACTGCTACTAAAAGCAGTGTTCTTCTTCAACGATTGAAGAAAACGCTTATCAGTGGCGCTTTCCGCCGATGTGTAGACAACATCAAATTTGCCTCCTTCGATGTCTTCTAGATTATCGAGCTTCTGAGCCAAATTGCAGGCAGTCAAATTCATGGCCTCTACTTCCATAATCTGGTCATTAATGATACTGACAAGGGGCGTTATGACTAATAAAGATGCAGAATTCCCTGCTCTTTTCGCGAGCAACACAAGAAGCTGAAAAATTAGACTCTTTCCACAGCCTGTAGGTAAAACGGCTAAAAGATCCTTTTTCTCGAACAACTGTCTGATCGCCTTCTTTTGCTCTGCTTTAATGACGAATTTCATTCCATTTTCTTCCAAAGATCTTAGCGTTTCCCCAAGCAAATGTTCAAGCCGATCACTTGTGTTATCCGCCATGTTGAATGAATGAATGTGTAAAGACCGATGCTCCTGAATGACAGGTCGCTGACCAATCAGAACGACGGATCGAGTAATTCTTAAAAGCTGACCAATCAGGATTTTTACGTCCGTCTGGTGGACGTAAAAAACCAAGAAAACAATAGCGTCCTTGCAGGCCGTCCCTTCTCCCCTCCCAAAACTCCCTAGGGCCTCTCCACGGCCTTTCCCTCCCCTTGTACGGCCTGCCACGCAGGCTACCAATGCCTCTTGTAACTCAGCGAACATTCTGTAGCAATTCACTATTTTCCTAGCCCCTTTTTGCAAACAGTCCTTTTGCCATCTTCACTATCTTGAATGACAACAATTCTCAACTCGAGCAGTAATTCCACAAGAATGATAGGTTTTTCACACAAAACATTAGAAACCTCTTTGTTTAAAGTTTCAGCAAGTATCTGCACTGTACTGTGGCGACACACTTTCCATACTCTGTGTGAAAAGTTTGGAGCCAAATTGTGCAAATATTCTCAGAAACCCGAACGAAATTAAAAACAACCGCCGTTGTCATCAATTTATGCAAAGTAGACATGACAGCCGGGAATAATTCTGATTGGCTAATGCGTACACTGATGCTTGTCACGCTATGAGGAGGTGGAAGACTGCAATAAAGACCCTTGTGTTAGGCTTTTCTTTGCCGGTTGCTTCCTTCTCCTACCTCGTGAGAAAGAAAAGCCGGATACTCAGGCTACCAGAGAGCATTTAACATGTACAGACATAAGGAAAGGAGAGACCTTGTGATAAACAACAAGTCATCTTCTTTTAATGGCGGAAAGAACACACTCTGACATCCAGGAATCTCTAACTACAGGTTTTACAAATAAGGGCATGTCACGCAACATGCCACATTGTGGAATTGAATTGTTGTGTATGAGAGTTTAACACTGCTGTTGTCTGTTTCAGGTACTTTGTTTTACTGATGGTAAGACAGTAGCAGTCATGCCTCCTGCCCAAGATCACAAGCGTTTGTTAGATAATGATCAGGGTCCCAACACAGGAGGGATGGGTTCATATGCCCCTTGTCCCCAGGTAAGTCTCTTAATAATCTTCATTTCAGTAAGTTATTGTCAGTGTAGTATCACGGATGTACATGAAAGACTTATTTTATTTTACATCTTTTCTTTGCTTTTACTGCAAATGACGGATCATGTGTATTTTGTGCACCCCTCGACCGATATATCGGTTGACATATCAGCCCATACTCGACCGATGTATCGGTCGACACATTGGCCGAGTGTCGACCGACATGTCAGTCAAGGCTGTTACCTAACAATATTTCAAGGAGCCCAGAAGGGCAAAAGCCAAAAAGTTAAGAGCCCAACAGGTAATGTTTTGGGAGCTGCTGCAAAAATTTAGGCGCCCAAAGGACTTTCTTGGGTGCCCCAGGCTGCTGGGCTCCTGTTAGGCAGCAGCCTTGTCAGTCGACATATTGTCCGACTCTCGGCCGATATATGTCAACTGAGATATGTCAGTCGACGTATTAACTGAGATATCGGCTAAGTGATGATCAAAATATCGACCAACTATCGGCAGATATCTCGGTCGATATAGCAGCCGATGCTCGGCCAATACGCCGACCATTGATTGTCGGCAGAATATCAGTTGACTGTCAGTGGTATATCAGTCAAAAGCTTAGACTGTCAGTGTCAGATGCATAAGTTATACACATTTCTGAAGGCTTTATGTGCCACAAATTCGGTCATTATCAAGTGAGACACTCGAGTGAAATACTGCCAAATACACAATATACAGTTGACAGGAAGGAGGATAAGAAGCAAGAAGCAGGCTTGAGCTTACCTTGCAGTTGGCTTGCAGTATAACCTATAGGTTAAATCATATCTGCGACACAAGCTACAGTCACCAATACAAAAGTAGCAGCAAAGTATCGGGGGAATGTCATCAGCCTATCAGCCTGTCATCAACCACTCTTGGTCGACATATCGACCAACATATCGGTCGACATATCGACTGATGCTCGACCGATATGTCAGTGGATATGTCGACTGAGACAATGGTCGAGTGTCGGTCGATCATATCGATCGATATATCGGTTGAGGGGTGCACAAAATACACATGATCCCAAATGACAAGGTTTAAAAAATAATGTGCCTCAAATAGAGAAGCAGGCATTTAGCATTTGTTGCGTCAACTGTCATTATTGAAGATAAAATTATGTGATAAAAATAATCGATGGCCATTAGAGAAATTAAATAAATATAATTTGACTCTGAAAAGCCCCTTGGGGACAAGCCAATAACGTATGTATGTATGTAAATTATCTGGAGTGTTAAGCGGTATCCTTGCTTTAACCCCATATGTATGTGGGCAAGAGAGAGTCTTCTTTTACACCCTCTGTAGGTAAGGGTAAGGAGAAAGCTGGCATTTCAGACTTTTTCAGCAAATACAGCAATGCACAATACATGATATAACAATGGCAGTCAACCAATATACCACTGTCCCTTGAATGATACACCACCAATAGTTGACCGATACACCAGCAACAGTTGATCTTTACAAAAGTCAGCAGAGTGTCAACCAGAAATAACAACCAAGTGTCTACTGATAGCAGTGACCAATGGTCTACAAAGCTAGAGAACATGGCAACCAGGTCTACTCTGATGATTGACACACGGCTGACAATGTAGACTGACACTAAGCTGACATGTGCCTTTAGTGCACATATTCCACAGCTTGTTTTAAACTGAAAAGAATCAAACAAAAATTTTAGTTTGTTGAAAAGAACCTTAATTTAATATAATTTATTTTCCTTCTACCCTCGAATTAGGTCTCCATGAAGCTCAAGGAAGAAATTTCTAGAGATGTTCTACAAAAAGCGGTTGATGGTTTGAGAAAAGAAGGTTGCGATTTTGTAGGGGTTCTATTTGCAGGGATAATGTTAACAGCTGATGGACCCAGGGTTCTAGAGTTTAATTGCCGGTTTGGTGATCCAGGTAAAAGTGAAGCTGATTTGTTTTATCATACCAAGCCATTCTGTTTTTCCTCTAGGAATGACAGAACAAATTCTTAGTTGCTCAACTCATAACTTGCAGTTGTGGATTTCCTCAGCCTTTTCAAGTTCTCAAAACTTCATGCCTTGAGTATTTCTATTTGACAATTAGATTTGGAGTTCTGATAGTGTATATAAAGCTCCATCCATTAGATTGCAGCATTTACATGTACTGTTATATAATGTTCTGCTTAAAGTTGATAGAAACACAGACAGATGGATTTAATTTAAAGATGATTTCCAGTCCGTACTGCGCAGTCTGAGAACCCTTATGTTTATAAGCATTATAAATGGCTCACTCGATGGAATGAGAATCTATGTTACTCGTTAAGAACCACATACCTTATCTCTGAGACCAAAGTTTCAAATTCTTTTTCCACCAGCTTCTGAATCATTGATTTTTACAGCTGTGAAGTTGTTTCATGAATTGATTTGAGAAAGAATGAAGTATTAAGGTGGCCGAACACAGTTTTCGGGCATGCTTTTGCTGATGCAATTTAGCATGTGCACGAGGATTTCAAAAAACAAATATGCCGTCAATAGAGCGATCATTTTATTTACTCAACACCCGCACTATCTGTGTTATTTTTCTCTGTAATTGAACGCAGTGTATTGATGGCTTTAGTTTTTTATTACAAAGATATGTTAGAAAAGGTAAAGATGCAAAAACCCAGCAATTCTCAGCTTTTGCTTGTTACCGAAAGAACCCAGTTAAATGCAACGCATGTGCAGTTGCTCGAAAAATTGAGACCGACTGCTTTAGCAGAAACGTGCCGATTTCTAACAATCCAGTTGTTAGAATTTCAAGAAAATTGGGAGAAAAATAGATCAGAGACCAAGTGAATAATGTATCCAAAAAAATCTCAATTTTGACATAGGAATTTTTAATAATAGAGAAAATGATTACCAGTAGCAGCAAATTACGAAAATCGCCTATGTCAAAATTTTATTAGAACAGCGTTGACAGAAGGGATTTAATGTCAATTCTTAGTGTGCAAAAGATGAAAACAATCTGACAACTGGACTTTTTTTTAAATAAACAAAAACCATTATTTAAGCCTAATCAAAATGCAAGAATACATACCTCTGTAATGAACCTTGACTCTGGCAAAAAACGGGCGCTAAAGCATTAAATAGTATAAAAGTAATGGTGAATTAGGCATAGGCACTTAAAAACTGTGTTCGGCCACCTTAGGCTCTGACCACTTCATATCCATAATGGCAGTTGTTTTAAACTTTAAATTTATTTCATGTAAGTAGTTGCGAAATGTTTACATTTTGTGATGTCTTGCATGATGCAAAACAGAAGACGTAAACTAACTCATGAGAGTGCGCAGTACGGACTGGAAATCAGCTTTGAAGTGCTTATGAACTGAAAAGTTTTTTGGCATTTTTCTGTTGCTTGTCATGTCTACTTTTTGAAATTGTTAAAAGCAAATACAGTTGACTCCCGATAACTCGAAACTTCAGGGAAAGTAGAAAAAGGTTTGAGTGATTAGAAGTTTGAGTTATTGAGGGTAAAATTGTATAGAAAATGACTTGAAAGGAAATAAAAATTACTTTGAGATAGCGAGAGGTTCGAGTTAGCAAGTGTACAAGTTATTGGGAGTCAACTGTAATGTTAAAGAGAGAAAATTTTGACTTCTTGCCACCCAAAGTTCAAATCTGACAAGCAACCAAAAGTGGGTACATTTTGTGAGACTAAAATGAATGTATAACAAGGTCATGACATAGGAAATTGTTCAGACGACTTTATCACTACTCCAACACTTGTATGTTGGAACTTTCACTAGTTAACAACTATTCACCGAAGTGGAGGTGGCTAGCAGTGGATATTTACCGAGCCGCGAAGCGGCGAGGTAAATATCCAATGCTAGCCACCGACACTGAGGTGAATAGTTGTTTTAGTATATACTAAAACAATGAGATAATATACACCACAAAAAATTAATTTGGATGATTTCTTCACTTGTAACGGCCGCAAACGGGACGCCATTTTCTCTTGAATTGCTCGGAGGTAAATAGCACAGGATATCCAGAGTTTGACGAGCCAATCAGCGCGTGCGTTTGACACTATCCACTGTTTTAGTATATACTAATCGCATATATATCAATCACTATGTGACATTAACTTGCATAAAAGGAGAAGTTCATAGAAATCTTCTATGACAATTTAAATGGCTACAGAGGTGAAGTGGGGTAAACAAGTTGCTGGAAAATTTTCTCCCTTTAACATTATTTGTCTTTGACAGTTTTGAAAAATAGTCATAACAAGCGACAGAAAAAAAAACAATTTTGTTCACTCCATAAGCACTTTAGTTTACAAGTAACAATGCTATATTGCAAATCAATCAAATTTGAAACCAACTTTTGTCAATAATATTACACCTACAAACATTAGTGGCAGTTAAGTGCATCTTGTAACTTGGTTCTAGCTGTCATGTGAAATAATACCTTTATTAATGGATGACTTTTTGTGTAGAGACACAAGTGATTATGCCACTCCTAAAGAGCGATCTGTATGCAACCCTTATGGAGTGTGTGAATGGTGACCTTAGCCTGTCCCTACCCTTGTGGCATACAGATAGGTATGCTGTGGGTGTGGTTGCAGCAAGTGCCGGCTATCCTGGTTCTGTGACGAAAGGTTGCATCATTCATGGATTGAAAGACTTGGAGGTGAGTTAACTTTTCAAGTTTTAAATTTTAATGTGGCTAAGTGTAATTTAGGCGAAGTTAAAATCAAGCCAATGCTGGTCAGGGAATCATGCCCCATGATGTGGCGTACAGGGTTTCTCAAATCATGTGTTGTGCGTTTCATCTGTGTGAAGTTGTGAAGTTTGTTTCAAGCACCAAATGGCAAGTTTGTACCGCTTTTTGTCCTGCATCCCCACCCCCTCCCTCGTTGGTGGGTTTGGGTAGTATTGGGTTGGCAAGTGTCTCCACTGACTTGGTCAGTTTTGGTGGGTGGTTGCTGCTCTCAGAGTTGTCATGGATGCCTGTGTGCCCTGCTCAAGGCTCATTGCTCGCCCTGAAACCACCGCCCACTCTAACAGGCTCCATCCCCAGGCTTGAAAATATATCATAATCATTTGTTACAGTGTATGTTTTTTCATGATGTTCATTCTTGTTTTGTTTGAAACAATAATAACAATAACAATAACATCAATATATAATAATAATAATAATAATGATGATAATAATAATAATAATAATAATAATAATAATAATAATAATAATAATAATAATAATTTTATTGATAAATTAAATGTCTGGAGATCTCGGAAAAATCCGAGTCCCAGATGGGATTTGAACCCACGACCCTCCGTGATCTAGTCGGATGCTCTAACCACTGAGCTACTGGAGACTCTATGGTGAGCAAGGGTCAATTTGTGGGTCTTGACTGGAACCGCATCACGCGGCTACACAGCCAAGTAATGACTGGCACACATGAACTCACTAACAGCATCACGCTGTCACATTAAAGCATATCAAGATGCAGCCAACCAACCTCCAAAGTGAGTACATTAAAGATGAAACAACAACTACATGATAAATTAAATGTTAGGAGATCTCGGAAAAATCCGAGTCCCAGATGGGATTTGAACCCACGACCCTCCGTGATCTAGTCGGATGCTCTAACCACTGAGCTACTGGAGACTCTATGGTGAGCAAGAGAGTCTCCAGTAGCTCAGTGGTTAGAGCATCCGACTAGATCACGGAGGGTCGTGGGTTCAAATCCCATCTGGGACTCGGATTTTTCCGAGATCTCCTAACATTTAATTTATCATGTAGTTGTTGTTTCATCTTTAATATAATAATTTTATTATTATTATTATTAAATTTTAATAATAATAATAATAATAATAATAATAATAATAATAATAATAATAATAATAATAAAATTAATATTTTAAGAGGAGGCCTCCAATCACCCAGAGGTGGTGAAATGCAATGGCTAAACTTATAATTATTATATTTTACTGATCATAACAGTGTGCACAGTCATGTAATTTAGCAAATTGAATTAAATTCCTTACTTTTACTTTACAAAGGATGCAGATAATGTTGTTGTGTTTCATGCTGGGACTGCTTCAAAGATTGAAGGTAAAGAACACAAAGCAGTAGTTACTTCAGGTGGAAGAGTATTGGCAATTGTTGGACTTGCACAAGGAATAAATGATGCTCAGAAAACAGCTTATGATGGTATTAGGAAGATTTGCTTTGATGGTATCCAGTACAGAAGTGACATTGCATCTAGAGCTTGCAGGTATGATTATAGACTGAGACCATCGCTCAATCAAGTAACCCAGTGGCCAATGCCACTTTAATTTGTTAATTCATCGGTGTGGTGGTGTGGGGTAATTATTAAATTAATGACTTTTATTGAAGTGTCATTGTTTTAGTACATCATCTAGACCAAGATGATAAATACAATTACCATGATACCCTGCAGGAGCATCTCAAAGAAGGATAGCGATCAGTCGACGTATTAAAACAAGTTGGTTTTATTTGTTGGCTATTATAGACCCAAAGGCTTGACATATTCTGATGCTGGAGTGGATATTGATGCTGGCAACCTGCTTGTAAATGCTATCAAGCCATTGGCTGCATCTACAGCTCGCACTGGTTGTACTGCTGATCTTGGTGGGTTTGGAGGCTTCTTTGATCTCAAGGCTGCTGGCTTCACAGACCCATTGCTTGTCAGTGGTGCAGATGGGGTTGGAACAAAACTTAAGGTTAGCATTACTAGTAAAGCTGTCACATACATGTAATGGCCAATTCTCTCTAAGACATGCCTGCAGGCACATCTCATAGCGGGAATTGACGGTTGACATATATATATATATATATATAGAGAGTCACTGAAAAGACTTGAATTTCATGAAACCTTGAAAAGTACTTAAAAGTACTTCAATGTCTTGATAAGTCCTTGAGTTAGAGGTAGTATGAGATCTTGACTTTTTTCCAGCACTGTCAAAAACAGGTTACATAGTAGTCCATATATTGTGCAACTCGCATTCTTTTTCTGGTTTCAAACATCTGTTCTTTGTTGACTGCAGATTGCACAGGCTGTTGGTATGCACAGTTCAGTGGGTATAGATCTGGTTGCGATGTGTGTGAACGACATTCTTGCTCATGGTGCTGAGCCCCTCTTCTTCCTGGACTACTTTGCTACTGGCAGGCTGGATGTGGGTGTTGCCAAGGAAATTATTCGTGGTATAGCACAAGGCTGTTCCCAAGCTGGATGTGCTCTTTTGGGAGGTACTGTAGATAGATTTGGAATGCTAGTCCATCACAGCATTATCGCCAGCATGAAGTTCTCTGGTACCCATTTCTATGTACCTGGATAGATAGAGACACTGTGAGAGTAAAGTATCTTGCCCAAGAACACAACACAATGTCACCAGCCGGGGGCTCAAACCTGGACTGCTCAATCCAGAGACCAGCACACTAACCACAAGGCCATTGCACCTCGCCCATGGTTATTAATCTGAAAAATGTTTAATATGTTAAGTTATGACATATATCAATTTCCTTGCATCTAAGGCAACATAAAAGTCACCCTTCCTTACATACTGTGGCCGTGTCTGCAGTATGAGTGCCGATCAAAACAAAAGTTGCTGGACTTCAGTGCCTTTGAAGTTAGGACAGTACAGTTTTTCCTGCCTGTTGAATCCTGATAAGTCAATTTAAATTTCAAGCACACCTGCACACCTTGCAGTATGCAAGAACCAAAAAGCAAGTGAAAGATTGTTATGGCAAGAAAATACTTCAAAGAAGCAGGCCTAGGAGAGTGAATAATTATTTAGTGCAGAAAAAATTTATGTAGCTTGCAACTAAATCATCTCAGTCTATATTCTCACATCTATTTTTTGTAGTATTTCTTTTTTAACTAATACAGTCGCTGAATGTAATCGTAATATTATTTTTGTTGCAGGTGAGACAGCAGAAATGCCAGGGATGTACCCATCTGGTGAATATGACATTGCTGGATTTGCCTTAGGCGCAGTTGAGCGAGAAAAAGTTCTTCCTCAATCCCAGAGTATCACTGCAGATGATGTGGTCATTGGTTTAGCATCGTCTGGCATTCACAGCAATGGCTTCAGTTTGGTGCGGCAAATCATAGACAAATCTGAATTAAGTTACAGTTCCCCCAGTCCATTTAGCACTACCGAAGGGTTACAGTCTGTTACCAAACTAGGAGAAGTTCTTCTTGTGCCAACCAGGATTTACTGTCGTTCTGTTCTTCCTCTGATGCGAGATGGAAAGGTGAAGGCCTTTGCTCATATCACAGGTTTGTTTTTTTTTTGTTCATTGTCAACTGCTCTACCATTGGTACAGATTTTAGTCGTCTATAAGTTTAACTCATCATGGCTTCCCTGCAATCCTAATTACCTATGTTGTTTTTTTGCAAAAAGTAAACACATTTCACACTTTTGACTTTGATGAAGAGATGAAAAGCTAATACTTGAAAAATTAGCTTAGCAAGTAAATAACTTGTAGTGATCAACTTCAGTTATTATTATTTTATGCTAACTATTGCAAGGGGGGGCTAAAGGTTCCCAACCATAAAACCCTGCCTGTCCAGCACTTTATAAGGCTATGTGTATGGTATTGGCTCCCGATAGTGTAATTGTGCACTGGTGCGGTGCAGTTGTGCACCGGTGCGGTGCAGTTGTGCACCAGTGCACTACTGCACCACACCGGTGCACAAATGCACCCATACAGTAAACAGCATGTGTGATATAAAAGCTTCAAAACTAATAACATTACAGAGTCGAAGTAAATTACACAGTTTTGCATTTCAAAGATGCACTTTAATGTACTTCCCGAACACGTGATTTGATATGCGATGATATGCAAGGAGGAATTATATCGCTGTGTGGTTTACAGCGAAGATGAGCTTGCTTTGCCAGCTTGCACGAAACTGGTGGGAGGAAAATTCATGCAGCAGCTTAAAGTTTTCAAACATAGCACCAGGACAAGTTTCTTTTCTAACAAGTTGCAGCTTTTTTTTCTCGTTCCCTTCTTGCATTTGTCTGGACAACAGTGACATACTCAAACTTTTGCCAGTTTAACTGTCGGGGCTTGAGGGCTGACATCTTCTTTCATAATGTCAAGTTTGTGTACTCCACAACTCTCACATTGTCTTTTCAAGCATTCTCTTGAATGATAACTGTTTGTTTCTTCTTTAGCACAAAGTGTTGCGTTTACAATGTCCCTTAAGTATTCAAAAACTGGAGAGTTTTCACTCTGCTCGATATTAGCTAAATATATGATATAATTTATCGCAATTTTATTTTGAACTATTGTGTGAGTTGCCTTATAAAACATGAAAAATAAATATGAGTTCAAGTGAGTCTTGTATTGTAACTGAACCCCATACACGTAGCCATAAGCATACATGTACATGTATATGAAAAAAGTAAGATTTTCTAGCTGCCCAATGGAAAATGTTACTGGCACCCAGGCACTTTTAGAGTATAGCACTCGTAAGCTTAATAACTGCTTAAGGCCTTCACTATCCCTTACACACATCCCTCAGACTAGCATGGTTTGTGATTGGCCAAGCCACAGGCAAGTCGTAAACTAGGCTAGTGTCTCATCCACTTACCGTAATCAAGAGGGAAATTTTGACAACAGCAAGAACATTGCCAGTACCTCTTATACCATGATTATATTTTCAGGTATTTGCACCATATAACTGTTTGACTATTTTTTCCTTGAAGGCGGAGGTCTGATTGAGAACATCCCTCGTGTCCTCCCTAATGGTGTGGGCGTGTCACTGGATGCTAGATTGTGGATTATGCCTCCAGTGTTTGGTTGGATATCTGGACAGGGAAATGTTCCAATACATGAAATGGCCAGGACATTTAATTGCGGTATTGGAGCAGTCCTTATTGTAGCAAAAGACATTGCTGCCTCAGTAATGAACCATTTCAAAACATGTGAAGAGCAAGCTTGGATTATAGGAAAAGTCACTGAATGCACAACAGAAGACAGAAGTAGAGTGGTTGTAAGAAATCTTGAAGATGTGCTTTGCAAATCTGCAGCAAAGGCAGAAATCAAACATCCAGACAGTGCAAACAGAGTCAATGGACCCGCTAAAAGGCCAAAATTAAGCAATGGAGAAATGGGTCAACAACACAAAGACAAAGAAATGAAAGTGGGTGTTCTTATCTCAGGATCAGGAACAAACCTGCAAGCATTGATTGATCAAAGCTTACAGCAAGACAGCAGTGCCAAGATTGTACTGGTCATTTCAAATGTACCTGGAGTCCAAGGTTTGTCACGGGCCGAGACTGCTGGTATACCAACTAAAGTAAGTGTTATGAGAGGATTATTAGAACTTTGCTGTACACATATTCCTTTCAAGATCTATTTAGTTCCACTGTCCCTTGTTAACCTGAATCTTAAAGGGGGGGGGGGGGGTCCTTCTTAACTACAGATTTAGAGCAGTTGCTGAGGGATTGCTGAAGGCACTATTTACTGGAAAGCTAGTTTGGAGCTCATTTTGCAGTGCTAAATGGAGAATTCTATTTGAGACAATGTTTACTTTGAAAAAAAATATATGATTTTGCATGCATAACTGCAAGTGTAGTCAGTGCTTTCTTTAAGTTTTTAAGTAACCAGAGTTTTGTGAAAAGTAGACAGTTGTGGGACCTGATAAACATCATCTCCTTGACATATCTTGACTTGTGAAGCAATGAAAGTAGCCGGCGAAACCTGGCAGAGAAGCCGGTGAACTTCGCCGGCTGCCAGCTTTATTACACAGCCCTGATAGTGCCAATCCCAAACCATACATTTAAACTTGGAAGAAAAGAAGAGTTCTTATTTTTCTTATGAATCGGAAATAACTTCTTAGTCTTCTCTATTACCCTATGCATGGAATTTATGTTTACATGTAAAAGAGGAAGACTTCTGTACAAAGTAGTCTTTATTCCTCATTAATGCAAGTTTCATAAAACCCATAAGTAGAACTGAACACTGATTTTCAAGTTAAGATTACTTCTAAGTTTTAGGGTTTTTCTATTCTGGTCATGTGACTGGTCAAATATAGCTGTGATTTGAAACTTTAGCAGGACTCTGGAATAGAACATAGCTGTACGAAAAGCTTGTCCTTGGTTAGGTCTAGTGTTGACATAATGTCCTTTAAAAAGCTTCCTTAGCAACTGATTCATAACCAGTTGGTTGTTAAGAAGGACTCCCTTAAAAGACTGCTTGAGTTAATAATGTCACTTTATTCCACTGACTAGTACTAATAGAATTCACTTATGGCTTGCAATAGAGTTACAGTGGAACCCCGCCATAACGGAAGTCTCGTTATAAAGAACAACATTTGACAGCCCAGCAGAAGTACAGTAAAATATGCGGAAACAAACCCGGCTATAAAGAAATCCCAGCTATAATGAATAGATTTCAACTGTCCCAATGCGCAGTTCACCCCGCTATAACGAATATAGAGATGAACCGGGAAGATGATCACTAAACAACATCGATGATTTCCCACAGGTGTTACTATTACGTCCTAATTTTAAAGTTTTTTGAAAGTGTTCTTGAAATTTATGTCCTGATTGTCAGCATGTTACCCTTAAAGTTTACAGTATCAAATGAATAAAAGTAATGATTTCTACATGTAGTATTGAATTTTTAGTAATTTTACAATAATTACCCCGCTATAACAAATATTTTTGTTGTCAACCAGATAATTCATTATAGCGTGGTGTTTGCTATAACAAAGACCCCGCTATAATGAACATTTCTTCCGGTACCATGGTGCTTCGTTATAGCGGGGTGCCACTGTATAATGACACTTCTGGCTTATGGTTAGTCAGTCTCCAAAATAAACAGTCATTATCACAAGTTATTTTTTCCAGGTTATTAAGCACAAGGAATTCAAGAGCCGTTTGGATTTTGATATGGCTGTGCATGCAGCATTGGAGGAGGC
>JAHPZR010025582.1:2500-12500 GCA_019787425.1 Platygyra sinensis
CAACATTACAAAACCTATGATGTCAAATGGGAAACAGTTCACTGTTACCTGCAAAATGTTGACCACTGTTATACATGATCAGATCTTCCAGTTAAAGTGGCCTGATGTTGTCGCTGGAATCTTGGCAAGTTTTTCAACTGGTTTGACCCATTTGTTTGGCCATGTATCAAATCAATATAATAATGACTGGCCCCTTGGGGAACAGTGAGGAAACAACTCACTGTCCCCCTTGGGACCAGTTATTGAGTGTTAACTGTAGAACTCATAGGATACCCAAACCAAAGGAAACAGGTCAAAGCCATTATTTTGTTGGAATCTGAGAAGTCTGTGATTAAACGTTTATCTTGAGTTTCATCAACACTTATTGCCCTGGATAAAATGTCTTGTCCACGACCTAAACAGTAACCCAGGCTACTCAAGCTTCTTACTGTAGTCATTCTGTGTTCATCAAAACAAGACTACTAAAAAATGAGTGATCATAAGTGACTTAAAAAATCATGAAATTATAATAGCTTTACAGGCCTAGGAGTTTGTTTAGTAGTAAAATGTCTGTCAGTATAGGCAGTGTCACTATGTCTGTAATATTGAGATAATCCTTCAAGTTGAGAAGTTCACTAGTTTGGTACGGTTTTATCCTGTAATTCAGCAAAATTCTACAAGAACATTGAGAGTACAGAGGGTAACAGACCCTCTGTTTTCAATGCTTGAGGTTCTGCTCACATGTTGGCATTGCATGGCAAAGACAACCAGCTAAAGACAGGTTACAAAATGTGTTCTTTACTAGGTACAACAATACCTGGATGGCAATGCTTCCAATTCCACCAGAACCACCTAGAACAAGTACACTGCAAAAAAACAACAAACAGCAACTTGCTATATTAACTTGCTACAAACTTTTTAACACATATATTCACATATAATTTAAAACTAGCTTAAAAGTGTAAAGTAATAAAGTAAAGTAAAAAAAGAGGGCTAAGTACCACCATTTGAAGAATACCGGTACTCCACTCCTGCAAACAGGTTCACCTACCTCATAGTAAATGACACGTCTAATAACAAGAAAAGCTGAAACAGTTATGTACTTACCGTTTGCTGTGACAATCATTAGGTTTCAGCCCTGCTCTGCTGACAAGAGCTGTCCAGACTGTACATGCGACATATGGGACAGATGCTGCCTCAGAATGCGTCCAATTGGAAGGCTTGATAGATATCTACTGTTCAGGTTTCCATAAAAGAAAACAGCAGTAAAAGTAAATATCAGATATTTGACAAAATTAATTTACTCTAGACCTACTGTCACCTATGACAGATAATAAAATAAGATAATAAAATTGTTGAGAGTGAAGGATGAATGGAACTGAAACTGCAGTTGTAGATGAACGTGAAGAATGATCATCGCAGTTAATTTTCAAATTTAAGCAATTGGAAAGCAGAAGCCTGAAAAATCAGGGCCTCAACGGGATTCCAATCCGTGATCTCTGCGATAACAGTGCTATGCTCTACCAACTGAGCCATGAAGCCACAGGTTTGAATTGTGTTGAAGCACTGATTTTTTCAGGCTTTCCATTTGCTTAAATTGCAAAATTAACTGTGATGATCATTCTTCACTTTCATCTACAACCACAGTTCAAATATGATTTACTTTATATATACTTCGCAATAAAATTGTTCTCATTTATTTCATAAAAGTCACTGTGAACACATAGTAAATAAATTCATACATCTACCTCGTCTTGGCTGGCAACTACAAATTCTCCATGCGTTCCTCCAGCAATTACACTTGGGGTCCCCCACACCTAGACAAGCCACAGTAACACTATATTAAATAATTTAACTAATAGCACAAATAAATTTTACAACACTACAAATAGTGATTAGTGGGAGGCGGGGTGGCCTCATGGTTAGCGCGCTTGACTCCGGAGCTAGCGCTCTGGGTTTGAGCCCTGGCCGGGGACGTTGTGTTGTGTTCTTGGGCAAGACATTTTACTCTCACGGTGCCTCTCTCCACCCAGGTGTATAAATGGGTACCGGCAAATTTAATGCTGGGGGTAACCCTGCGATGGACCAGCATTCCATCCAGGGGGGAGTAGAAATACTCCCAGTTGCTTCATGCTACAGAAACTGGGATAAGCTCCAGCCTGATGGGCCACTTGGCTCGCATGCAAATAGTGATTAGTGCACTTGCCTCTGCATCAAGTGGTCCAGGTTTGTGTTGTGTTCTTGGGCAACACATTTTACTCTTGCATTGCCTCTTTCTGCCCAGGTGTATAAATAAGTACAGTCGAAGCTCTCTTAACGGACACTCTCATAAGCGGACAGCTCTACTTATGGCCGCCTTGTTTGAAACCCCGTTTTAACTCCCATACAAACTCTGTATTTTTACATTCTCATAAGCAGCCATTCTTGTAAGCGGCCGCGCACACTTTCAGGGATTACGATTTAGACTTTTTCTTTGTTGTTAAGCTCCCGTAAGCGGACACCCGAAAGAAAATCAACCTCTGTACAGTATCTTGTTTTTATCAATCAACCATTTTACATTGCGGTTCGTCACAATGATTTTACAGTAATTACAGTACCATATTTCAATGTTTTACAGTACTGTAATACTGTTCAGTTATCGTAATTATCGTAGGATTGTATAGGGCGCTAGTGGCGGCTTACGAGAACCATTCTCGTAAGCGGCCAGCTCCAGTTACGGACATTTTTATCGCATTTTGAGGGTGTCGGCTTATGAGAGCTTCGACTGTACCAGCAAATTTAATGCTGGGTATGGACTACCAATTCATCCAAGACTGCTTTGGGAATTTCTTCATGATAAAATTGATAATTTACATTTTCAAACCAAGGCTTGATGGTTAATCTTATTCCCAGACCTCACGTGTCTTTTGGTTAGCACCAAGACACAGAGCTCTGGAATAATCAACAAGCTCATTTCCAGAGCCCGCATATCTTTTGCTTTTAAAATTTGATACTGCTGTTCTTTCAAAGCCAACTTGCGACTTTCCTAGTTTTTTTCAGTGCATATTGAATGCCTTTGTGGAACGTATCCACATCGACTTTATCTCTGGAAGCCATGCAAACCAAGGCACGCATGCGCCATGAAAACCGAACTCCTAACATCTTGGACTCTGCAGTTGATTATTCCAGAACTCTGTATCTACATAATGGTGCTGATCAAAAGGCATGTGGGCTCCAGGAACAAGATTGCTTGATGGTGGGCTATGACGTTATCTCACATACCATACCAGTGCCTCTCTCCATTTCGGTGTATAACTGGGTACCAGAGAATTTAATACTCAAGTTTCCAGGAAAAGCTCTAGCCATACGGTTTACTTGACCCAAAGCAGACTTAATGTTATTTCTTAGTGAATGGGGTGCCAAAGTCAAACATGTTTTTTAAGTTTTTAGGTCACTCTCAAGAAAGTCAAAAAGAAATTGCCAGCTAGACATTAAGAAAAAATATTTCTACTTAAATAACAGTGTTTTTTCTTATCAGTGTGTTTTAAAAAAAGGTATGAATCTTATTCTGGGTGATCAGTCTTACAGTCAAACTAAGTGAAGCATACCCCTCAAGACTGCATTAATGAACTGATTATTTGAAACTTGAACCCGCTAGTCATTTCAAGAATGCAATAATGAATTGATTATTCGAAATTGAACTCACTCGCTTGATCCAAGAATACGGCTAACGGGTTCCGTTTTCGAAAAATCAATTCACTCTTGCAACTAGTAAGTTTCAAACCTAGTAGTCTTTTCTTATGCAAAATTCTTGAAAGGAATGAAACTAATTACAAGCGCAGAATTTTTCTGGAGTCTTTACACTCAAACATTGATAAGAACTCTGTGAACGAAAGAATGGAGTTCCCAAGGGCATATGTGCCGCTGTTAAGATCTCTTGGGAACCAAAATATGAAGCAGTGATTTTGAATAGTAGATTCATTGTCCCCCGAAGAAGAACCAGAGATACGGTTCGAAAATGTGGGAAACCTTTTTTAAGTTTAGATCAGTTTTAGACCCCTTTTTAGCAATTTTATAAAACTAGTTCAAACTGTTATGCAATGCTTTCAAGTGGTATACCATGGAATATCCCAAGCATCACTTTTTCTGAAGATACAGGAAACAATACACATATAGAAACAATAGCCTCCATTTGGTGCGAAAATATGCTTGGATATTTGTCCGTGGACATTATCTGTTGCGAGAAGCGAACAGTTTTCCAAGAGAGTAAACTGTGAGCTTCGAGGAACAGATAATGTCCAAGGACAAATATCTGAGCATTTGAAAATTTGGGTATATTCTCAGATGTTCCCTACTTTTAGTTGGAGAATATTCGGTCACATGACGTGTTTAGCCCAGTCGCGCCCGAGCGAAAATATCTGATTATAATCCATGATACATGAGAAAGTGTTACATAACTTTTTCAAACCATATTTCCATAGAAAATACAGTGGCCAACAAATGCACCGCAAAATGGGAAGATTAGGTACAATGACATCGAAATTACCATCCTGTTCTCTGATGGGCTGTATTTTCTATGGCATGGTACAAAAATAAAATCTACTACCCCACCTGATCCCCTTCTTTATATCTTCTTGCCAGCCTTCCGGTTTTCACCACTTCTCCGGAAAAATCTCTTCCCAAAATGAGGGGAAATTCGTCAACCTTCTCCAGCTTACGCCACAAATTCAACAAAGTTTTTCCATAACCGCTTCGCATTCTGAAGTCTATCGGATTAACAGATGCAGCGTGTACACGAACTAAAATATCTGTTGACTTTCGAAGCCTCGGCAATGGCTGTCTACTGAGTTCCAATAAGTCGTTGGAGCCATATTCATTAATACTCCATGCCTCCATTGAATGAACAGCAGAAAAAGAACGTGAACATGTGTCTGATATAGATGTAACGGGTGTTGGATTCCGAGCTGAACGTGCTGCAAGTTGCAGTGCAGTCAAATTCCGAGCAAGACCAAAACATCTTCTACCCGATGTCTGAAAGACACACTTGAACATTTTTTCTTGAAAGTTGTAACTACTATATCGTCAAGATTCACTTTCTCTGCAATAACAGCACTGATAACCAAAATCAAATAACGTTTGTCGCTCTAAAACTGTCGAAAACTAGGGTTGCAATTTAGTCTGTAAGCCGCCATCTTTAATTTGGACTCGCGCTCCAACCTCATTAGGTACCAGTCCCAAACTGTTCGGCCTTTGGTTCCTTTGGCGTACGTTTCTTTGTATTAACCCCCTCAGCTCCCTGAAGAAATCCGAAGTTTGGGGTTTGCAACGGATTTGGCATGATAAATGTTGCAGTGAGGCTTACTTTTTGGTCTCATCAGGCCAACTTCAGACGCCGTATTTAACATGAGCCGAATTGAATGCAAATGAGGAAAATCCTTTGTTCTCCCTCATTAGCTTTCGATTCAGCTCATGTGAAGTGCGGCGTCTGAACCGGCCGGGCATAACTGAAAAGCGTGACATCGTCAAAGTGGTTTATTCTCGCGAATAGCAAAGCAAGCGCGCAGGCTAGGTTGGTCATAATATTAGGCCCGTCCAGAAACACCACTTTCGATTTTTTGTAAATTCCACGCGGAGTGATCCAGAAATAAAAGCTTGGCAACTTCCTTATTCTGCAGATAAACACAAATCACGAGCAAACCCCAGTAACAAATATAATTTTCTTGCCTAACTTTATTCACTGCAAACAGCAACCAATCGCTATGTATTACCCGGCTACTTGATGGCTTGGCAGACCCGCGCCACTACGAAATTAGAGAAGATTTCTGAAGACTTACAAAGCAATCTCACCATAAGTCAACCAGAATTAGTGAGATAGTGTCAAGCGCAGAAAAATGTGGAACAATAAGCCCACAGCAAGTGTAACAAAGCCACTTAAACCGAGTCACGTGTTTTCAAAGAGACCTGATTGGCCAAAGATGACATAAACAATGATTGGTTGAAACAAAAAGATCACTTATTGCGTCGAACTTCGAAAATAGGACTGAAAAAGAAAGATAAAAAGAGCCAAGCCAAGCCATCAAGCAGCGATCCTTACGAAGTGTATATTCATTCTACTAATAATAAATACTAATCATAAATACTAAGATTTCAAAACCTAAAACTTCGCTAACTATTTCGCTGGGTCAAGCCTTATATGTATATTACTAGCTTACATTAAATTCAATTCAAAATTAGTTTATGCCAAGAATCCTACACTTCCTCATACGAAAATTCTCGATAATTCTTCATGTTTAAGTACCGTTTCGCCAAGTCACAAGGTTTATGACAGTAAGCCGAGCCGTCAATTTCCGTGAACTCAGTAAGTCGCACACTGACTCGACAGCGACTCGACATCGTTCCGACCCTTATTCGATAGTCGGGCACGAGTCGGGCAGGCCTTAAACAAACACACGCTGTTTGTCATCTCTCTTCTGAATTACAGCTTTAAGTAGACAAGTATCTATGCTATTTCAGATAACAAACTAACTCTTGTACTTTGGTATATTTGAATGATGTTACGGCGTACAACTGATTCTACGAACAAAAATGTACAGCGAACAGAAAATGACATCAAAAGTTGTAGATGATTCATAGTCCTGTACCTAGCCGCATGGTTTCAATGAAAGAAATGTTTCCTTTTTGTGGTAGAGCAGCATTTTTTAATCTGGTTGAAAGTATCTGAAGATCAATGTGTCTCGTAAATAGTATGCAGCCAGTTAACACTGACTGTGATACAAATGGCCTACAGCATTAACAAGTCACTACAACCTTTGATGTCCCAGACATAGAATTGGTTAAATTACTACAAACTATTCAAAACAAAGCAAAACTCCACAACTCATTTCGTTTCTAATTCAAGGTAAAGTTATCACTGTTTACAATCAATGCAGGCCCTTGAGACAAAATATAACTGACTTTTCGATCGCAGTGAATGTAATATTGCAACTGAACTTTTACGGTAAAACTGACGTACAACGATACCAGGTGCCCGTTTCTCGAAAGCCCCGGAAACTTTTCGAGTCCGCAAAGCCATTTTTAGTTCATCTGTTTCCAGAAACGGGGAAGTGTATACGCCTGAAACGTCTTGTATGAAGGAAATATCTGTTGATTTTAAGATTATGTGAATAAAACAGCTTTGTCATCGTAAAGTTCGAGATTTAGCTATGGCTTAGCGGGCCCGAAAAGTTTCCGGTGCTTTCGAGAAACGGGCCTCAGAACAGAAAGCCGGTTCAGTACGGCAATTGTACATTTCGGTTGGATAAAGAACAAATGCTACCTACATAGTTAACCCCGTTTAATAATGACCTTAAAAATACATTTGTATTTGAAATTGTATCAAAATACATACGTTTTACGTTAGTCGATTGTCGCCACCACATTAGATTTTGCAATAATTTTATGGCATGCACTTAAAGTACGTCGCGTTGAGAATATTTACACGCACCTCTGCTTTCGATGGGATCATAAAAATAGATATTTGGACGTACAATGATTTCGTACAAAAACGAAGGCTCATTATCACGCTTGCAAAAGCGTTTGAGGTATTAATAGAGAATTCTTTTCCTTTTTTGACACTCGGGGTTGGACCATTACTTAAAACCACAAACCTATGCTTGAGAAACTATCGATATTTTTTCATGTAAAAATGATTCTTCGTTCAAAACACATGGATGCCCATAACATGACAGCTCCAACTGTTGCTGAAGGGCAAAGAATTTCATGGAGTTGCAAAGCATTTTATGTACAATCCGTGTAAAAATATGGAAAATGAACCAACTTGAGAACTTTCTCTGCACAGAGATGTTCACCTAAATTTCTCTGTCATTGTTTAGAAAAGTTCTTATTTGTAATCTCACCTAAACAAGTTGACCACACGAGGGAGATCTCGGAAAACTGAAACAATACACAGTATACTATCAATATTTACACTTGCCAATTGGAATTCTTCAAAAAAGCCATACGAATAAAAAGATTATGAATGATCCATAACGCCTCACCAAGGAAGAAATGACATCAGTTCGTTTGAACACAAAAGCAGTTTGAATTACGATACAATTGTACAAATGAAAACCGGATACACAAAACGACCCAAAAACGTATAAAATGGTACGTAAAAGTTGCAGGATTCAAACTGTTTTCGATTTAAAATATAAGAATATTTTGCAACGACTGAAACCAATCATGGAAGCCGCCGTAAATGAGAACCTGATTGGCTGAAAGTTATTTACCATGAGAAAACCGCTGAAACCTTGCTCTGAGCGATTTTAGTGCAACTTTGATATAACAAGTGGGCGAAGTGGCAAGACCTAGTGTGAATAACTTGTAAGCTGAACTCCTAGTTACTGGAAATATTTTTGCAATTTCCTCCGCAGCTGTTAATGGGTCAAGGACGCCAAGTGTTGGGTAACAGCTGCTAACCTCATCGATTCTAAATATTTTTCCACGAAAAATTGGTGAGTAATGTTAGCTGGACATGTCAGGGGAGGCGTGTCTAGTGTTACAGGATAATTTGGTTTTATCAACTGAGTTGATAATGTGAATTAGCCACCGTAAAGAGATTCGAAAGCTGACGTTTCGAGCGCTAGCCCTTCGTCGGAGCGAATCGGAGCTAGTGTTAGCTGGGCGTGTCACAGTCCAGAGTTTGGCAGCACTGTGGACAACTACCTAATGATCACAGACATGATACGTTACCCAAAAATCGAAAACTAGATATTTGGACAACTTACTGACAACTATAAACAGTTGTCGTCAACTAACTCTCCTATCTGTTGAGACCCTAATCCTTTCTTCCCAGAACCGAAGATTCGGCGTTCGCCATATGCGTGCCTCGCTCAACGATGTTCATGAAGTTTACTGGTTATAGCAGGGTTGCGCTAGGCTGCAAAATTTAGTACTCGATTTAACGCAAAAACATTAGTCAGTGTGAACGGGCTCTAAGGCATGAAATAAACACTGTACAAACAAACCGTGTTACATCACCGTTATCACACACATAGCCATTTACTGCAACTCCCAGAATACACCGCACATAACCTTGGTAACGTTTGACGAGAAATTTTTGAGAAAGTGGACCATGAAACTGACTTTGTGACGTCACGAACGCGTCATAGGGCCATCCCTGTTGCAGTTACACGCCACCCTCATGCAATGGAACCTGTGTGTGCACCAGTGAGTCTTCTGACATTCCAAAGTACAATAACTTGTGTTCCAACAACACGGATAAAATGCCTCCGCCCGACAATTGGCGCACCACTGTTTCTTCTTGGCTAGGCTCACTGCCTCCTGCACCGATTTCTCAGCCTCCTCTTTGGCCATCTGTAGCGCTTTCTGTGTATGTCTTTCTCTGTCCTGTTTACATTTCTCCACCGCTTTCTTCACTGCCTCGTCTGTAATCCGTTCTCGCTCCAGTCTCTCCTTGTTCACGGCTCTCTTCACGGCTTGCTGAATGTCACGCTCTCGGTTCTTTTGCGAATCTCGCGTGACTTTGTCGATGAGTTCTTTTTTCTCTTGACGCTCGCGTTCAAGTGCGTCTTGTAACATTTTTATAACACTGGACTGGTCCCTTGTCATGGACAGGTCGATAGTTGCGCCATTACTGCTGTAGTTCTCTGACGTTTCCTTTTGTTCGCTGATAGATTTGTCACGCAACACTCGTTGATCTTGCTCTTCTTTCTTTCGCTTCACTCCTTCCACCAGTTGTTTCGCTCGCTCTCGCTCGCACCTTAGGTCCGATTTCAGCGAATTAAGCTCTTCGTCTTTTTGACGAACCTGATCTTCTAACTGTTTTATTTTTTCTTCATCTTCCTCGTTTAACTGTGCGTCGGTCTGGCATTCCTTGCTCTCAGTTTTAGGACAAGGCGCCGATTGCTGAAACAGACAGACAACTCAATCAGTCTGTGTACCCAGACTCTCGCATCACCAGTGATAAGATAAATCGATATTAACGCTTAAAGGGGCTTACGCTAATGTCACGGTTTGCGTATCTTAAGATAAGCCTAAAAGT
>JAHPZR010025582.1:17500-32500 GCA_019787425.1 Platygyra sinensis
TGAACTTTGTACTGGTGTTTCAAAACTGCAGCCGTGTTTCAAATTTGCACTAGTGTTACATGAAAAGTATACTCCTTTTGTCGGTCAACCAGAATCAAGTGTATTAGGAGAGTAAACAGCTATGCACAGGCTACATTGGATCATGCATTTTCAGATTTGATTGGCTTTAAGCCATTGGCCATCAATCTCATATGCACTCATGGAATAATATTAAGCATACACGTGTATACCTGAATAACACTTCTACTTACACATGGTTTACAGAACCAATTTTTGGATCGTGTATTAGACATCAAGTAACAATCAGGGCATCGAATCATTTCTTCAAGCTAGAAAATTGAACCATAACAAAAACAATTTATTACAATTATTTTTTTAAAAAAGCAGCCTTATCAAACAAAGATGGTACTCTACTAGGTATGCTTAGCAGGAAGGAATTCTTTCACTAACCTCTCCATCACAGTCCTCCATGATGGCTTCGGCAAGATCCGTCATGTCATCATCATCTGCAATAAAAGTGAACATTAGAACTGAATGATGGTCTGAGTCTGAATAAACATTTAAAATAAACAGCAGATGTCACGTGATTAACATCTCCATCTCTTATGTTAAGAGAGGAAAGAGATCACAGAACTTTGAATACTCTGTACCCTGGTGAGGTGGAAGACTAAAGCTTTGAAATCCTTGGAAATCATTGGTGAATAAAGGTGCATGAGATAAAAAAAAAAGTATTGCTATCTACTTTGTTATGACTTGACTTGCTTGAAAATTTAAGTCATATGTGTCATAATACTTTCATGGATAACATTTGACAATATCGCATACTAACTAGTAAGTGGTGGGTTTTGGTCTCAGAGATTGCAGGAAAGAGGAAAATAGTGGCATGAAAAAGAGATAAAATGACTATGTAATCGAAGGACTGGTACGTTCCTGAACTGCTATAAGTTAAACAATGTAGATTTCAAGAAGTTAAGAATTTATCGCTAGTCATGCGCTGCATTTGGTGAATACCTCCAAAATAGATAATCGCATTATGGAACATCCACTGTGACTCTTCCCTAAATTCCTTTGGAGACTTGAAGGTCTTTTTATCTACCAGCTGTAAAATAAAACACCATGTCACTAAGCAAGTCAGAAACACAAAACAGGTCTAAAAGATTTTTTAAACCTCTTATAATAAGTTATTTGAGGGTTCCCTTCCTCGCCTGCTTAACATAATTTAGTTTGTCAGACATTCCAACAGTATTCAATACTTATAGGTAGAGATGGGTACAAGGAGGGAAGTGCTGCCCAAAAATGTGGTCCATCCCTTGCTAATTGTATTGACCCAGAGTTAGACTCTCCAGGAGAACTGTGGCATGAAGGAGTTGCTGCCTCGTACTACAGATATGCTTATAATAATTTATAATATAGATAGGACCCTGCTGTACACTGATTGGTCAAAAACCATGTCTTATTCTTTTTTTGCCACATTAATTACCTCTAATCATAAAGCATTTCTCAAATGCCCATCATGTTTTGTCACAGTGCAACACATGGCTTAGGCTTCTTTACGTGTTAAATACTGTAAATAATATTATAACAACATAATCATATGCTTTAGCAAAAACAAAGTCTCCAGAGGACTATCTTGCAATGTAGGAGGAAGTTAGTGCTACAAGTAGTAATGGAAGGTAATGAAAGGTTACTTGTGAAGGATGGGAAGTTAGGGCACACAGAAAGTGTAACAAACCTTTTCTAATTTCTGAAGATCCATTGATTTAAAGATGAAGTCCTCATAATCTGGGTGTTCGTCTAAGGAAATTGGCTCCATGTATTCCTTAGCCTGAAAGAGAATGGTATTCACTTCGGTGGTCTCAATTAAAATTCACAAACATTTCTGTTTGCATGATAATAAGCTTCCAATGTGATTGGCTGCATATTAGGCATCTTCTCTTATCCTCTATCCATTCTTTACTAATCACTACCCAGCCATCTTAGGGATTTCAAAGCTATCTAAACATACAAATGAGACGAGTTGAACCAGACTCTGACTCAGGTGGCATAAAACCATAGATGTCAGATTCAAAAGCCAAGTACGACAGAATTAGCCTGTCTAACTGGAAAAATTGCAGTAAAAACTAGTCAGATTTGTTAGTAACATTTAATTCACTGACTACGGCAGCCATGATTGTATTTGCTGTACCTTCTCTTTCATTCTTTCCATTGTGAACTTGAGAAGTTTTGCCAGCTGATCAGGAGTCTTGTTAGACATCAACACAGGCAGCTTCTGTGGCTATAAAAACAATATTATTATATTTTTTTTAATATCAACAATATTCCATGGGCAACAGAATGTTATGTCAAAGTTAAAAATAGTTTTTCTTGTTCTGTATAATAAAATATCTTCCTAAATATAGAAAAAGCACTTCAAGGATTAAACTAAGATGAGATGCCAGACAGAATCTGATCATATTCCTGCAGTATTTGTCTAAAAAAATGTAAGTCATATTTCCACAAATAATCTGTTTTAGACAGATCTAATTTTACAGTGCTAATACCTCAGCCAACTCATCCAACAAAATTCTGTACAAACACGGAATGCTACTGGTTTAAGCTCACAAAGAATTTATACTAAATTGGTGGCTTTGTTTTGAGTAATTTCAGTGCACACACAAAATCCCTTACGGTCCGCACACACCAGGGGACTTCCTTGCAACAAGTCACAGGGACAAGTCCTATCATGTGAACTGGCCATTTTTGCTTCAAAATCTAATCGCAGGGACCAACTTAGGTCCCTGCAACTAGTCCCATGAATTCAAACCAGTTTGAATTTAAGGTACAAGTCCCTGTGACTTGTTTTTCAAAAATGCTTCATGTGAACTGTTTGTGGGACCAGTCCCTGCGACCAGTCCTTTCGTGTAAACTCTTCAGGGATCTAGTTGCAGGGACTAGTTGCAGGGACTGGTCCCCTTGTGTGTGCCAACCTTTACTCCAATTGCGACAAATTCTCCTGCCCAGTATCAAGCTCTACTTGTTACCTGGCAAGATGGGCATTTCCATTTCCCATTGGCCACAGTACCAGAATGCGCACATTTCCTGTGAAATACACGCGGGCAGAAATCACAAGCAATAACTTCCCCTGCTTTATGACAGTCCCAGCAATACCAGTCATGAGTGTTTGATGATAGCATTTTCTTTTGTGCTTGTACTTCATCCTATCAAAATATACAACAAAATATACACTAATTAGTATTTTATAAAGCGAAGCTACCAAATCATCCTACATGCTGGATCTGAAATTGCAACCAGCTGTTCGCCAATGCGACTGAGTATTGAGTGTTGACGACCAGAGGCTAGTCGCAATCAGGCAATTACTTTTTATCGTCTTGAACTGGCATTCAAGGAATTTGTTTCGTTTTAAATAGGGAAACTTTTTGTTTGCTTTCAAGCAAAGAACTTCTTCCTTGTCTCTTTGACGTTTTAACTTCCATAGAAAATAATTTAGGTCAAAAATGAAGGTAAGATTACTGTTAAATGACCACCAAAACAGCTACAAACCACGCACTGTAATCAACATTTAGCTCCGCCATGATTCAGCATTTTAACTGCCAGCCATACTGTGGGCACATAGCAAAAACATGTGCCTTCCTTTTGAGCAACATGGCCACTTTCTTTGTGTGCATGTGTGGCTTCTTGAAAGCTCCGTACTGGTGGCATGTTAGAAGAAAACAAGTTATGTTTGGTCTCCAAACTAAGAGAGCTATCAATTTAACAAAAACTCCATTTCCACTACAGTGTAAGCTTCAGTAGTTAAGGAATACTCTCATGCAAAGAAATATCTTCGTGTTTTTGTGTTTCTCTGTGAAGGAAAAATTCTATTGACACTTCCATCTGGTGACTGAAAAAAATTTCATTCGCCAGTTGGTGCCTGCCTAACAAAGTTAATTTCAGACCCTGAGTCATGTTTATTTACTTTTACTTTTTATTTACTTTTAAGGTCATTATATGTACTTCTCACACTCTGAAATCTACCCTTCTCCTCCTACAAGTAGGCCTAAAAATTAATTGCAACAGTGGATCTTTACGCTACAGCGCTTAATGCTAAGGTGAGGATATATTTGATATGATGTTGCCCATTTTTCCAGCCCTTGACAGTGGGGGTTTTGAGCAAATAGTCCTTTGAAAAGTTACCAGTAAATGACCCACACATGCCCTGCACCCCCCCCCCCCCCCCCCGAGCTTGAATTGACCAGTACTTGAATTTACTGAACAAATATTTGCCTGATGCAAAGAAGACCAACGTACCATTAATTCCACGTTATATAGCCCTGGGCTTATATAACTCCAAAAGGGGTTTTAGGCAGGCTTATATCTGGGAGGTATATAAGTAGAATACAAAAAAGTGTTTCGGAATGACCAGTTAAAATGTATCTGAAAAACAAATTTAAGCTAATGTACCATTACATTTACATCTACAATAATCTACCTTGGCTATTAGCCTATGACTTGATTAAAAAATTTGTTGGTTGTAAAGAACTCAAAATGGATACACTCATACATCACCACCTGTTGAAGATGCAAGTCCTTGCACTGTATTCATAACTGACTTATTGCAGGGTAAGAAGTATGTTAGTCAGAAAGATTCTTGTCAGGAAGGTAGGGTAGTGAGGTGAAAGTGAAAATGAAAGTGAAAGGTACCCGTAGGCCTTATCACAGTTTTCGAAGCCATCTTGACGGGTAGGCAAAGCGGTAAGAAATTACAGTGTTTGTATGGGAATCCGATAGCAAATGACTTCTTCCAAAATTGAATTTTACACAATTTGTGAATCGCAACGTTAAAATACTGGGTAGAAGATTGTGTTCACTGAGTTTCAAGGATTTAGCTTGGCTAAAAGACGTCGTCCAGTTAATTTTTCTAATTTTCCATACATTTGTCTGTAAATTTGGCTGGATAGACAAACGTGTAGGAGCGGTTCATGGGAAAAACATTTACAGACAAATGTATAGAAAATTTAAAAAGTTAGCTCAGCAACTTCTAGCAAAGCTACATCCTTCAAACTTGATATTTCAATGTTTTGATTTGACACAAATAGTGAAAAATTCAATTCTGGGATTCCCATACAAACACTGTAATTTCTGACCAGTTTGCCTACCCGTCAAGATGGCGTCGAAAACCGTGATAAGGCCTATTACCTATAGCACATTGACTGCATGAATGAAAATCAAATGGTTATGGTAAATCCATGATTCTCAGTACACCAAGATAAAATTGACTAAATCACATGAAAACTAATTAATTTATTTCATAATTTTAAATCCACAACAGACTTGTCACTGTCAAAGGAGCAACAAGGAAGTATTTTGGGGAGTTAAAAAGAAGTAACATAGAGACTTCTCTGTTGAAACTGGTTGAGTTTGGAAAATACACCAAAATCTTCATTGTGACATTGAAGCAGGTGGGAGGAGATGTAAATGAATATGATACTGGCTTATTAGAACAATATAAGTTAAACAAAGACATTTATTGTTTCTTCATACTCTAACATGATCAGAAAGCCAAACAAGTGCGGATTAGTGCGTTTATTTACCATAACAAATGACCGTCCTCAAACAAATTTAAGTTATCCTTTTTTTAGAAGTGCAACCATTTTATAAGATGATAAGCCGACCATTTAACTGCAAATTAAGAAATGTCTGATATGCCATCATCTTTCAGTTTGATGATTCAATAGTCTTCCCTTTCTGTGGTTGTTCGTTGACTAACAGGTCTCATGGTCGTAAGTGGAACGTTCGCACACAAAAGAAAAATATGCAAATGAACCTAACAGCCGTAACCAGTGAACAAATTAAACTAGAGCATCCAAAATTACCTAGAACAACACGCATTTGGCTATTTGATGTTTAAGCTGAAAATGCCGGATGACTTCACCACATCACGCATAAGAAAGGGAAGTTCAACTGTACGATACGGCTAACTCTTGGTTTATTCAGCGGCAAAATGGTCAAGTTGAGCACAAATACAATAAATATTCATGCACAAACTTCAATAACGTGGAACACAACAATAAGACACAAGCACAGCTCATCTGCATGATAAGTACACTGCGGAAAGCCGAATTCACCGGAATCTTTATACATGCAATCTCTCTTTGAAACGACAAAACACAAACCTTCTTCGTGTTCAGTGTCGCGTTGGGAAACTAATAAGCCTATTTTTAAGGCTGAATGCATGAGAGCTTGCTCAATGAAGCTTTTGTATTTTTTCACGTTATGAATATTCCTGTTTTGTTTAAATCACAATTTGCGTCGTCGGGCTAAAATGAGTCGAAATCACTGAAGTGTTTCTGCCCAAACAGAACCTAAAATAGATACGTGGCCACAAATGCGATCGTTTAATAGATGCTTACCATCTCTTGCCATTTTCTGTCGGCGTAATAAGTTAGAGATCGGCCAAGTAAATGAAACGCCCCCGCTTTAGTAAGCTTACAATACATAAACAATTAGAAGCCGTCCAAGGAGTCGCGAGGACATCACTTCCTGCGCGAATAACCTGCGCGTGTTGTAGATCATGAAGAGAAAATTCACGAACAAAACTACTTACATCATCTTCGCCGTCTTTTCGAAGAATCCTGTACGCTGTCTGAGGGATTCCCTTGGTACTACCGTGGCTAGAAGACGTAGTGACTTGAAGAATCAAGCCATCTTTAACCGCAAACTTCAACTGCTTCACTATCTCCGCTTTACTCCAATCAAATTCTTGAAGCACCGATCGCACAATCCTGCCTTCGTTCGGGCACTGTTTCTGAGCGGATATTTTCACGATGGCCTCCTTTAGTGCGAGAACGTAGAAAGGATCAGAATGTCTCCTGACGGAAAACTTTGCCATCCCAACACACAGTCACTTTGTTTCCATACAATGTCATCGGGATATATTTCGCGGGCCCTCTCTTCCGTCAAATACGCATGCTTTTCGAAGCCTGTACGAACGGCACGAACGAATCCACGATCTCCTTCCGATGACGTAACGGAAATACACCGGAAATAATTGAGTATTATAACAGTTCACGCAATTTTTGCTGCGAATGAAAATAATATTGGCCTTACCAGACTCTTTTTCCGTTTTTCCACGGAATAAAAACGGCGAACATACCTGTTGAATTTGATTGTTGTATATTACTAGAATCTAGTTTAATATCTGCGCAAGTCTTTTTGTTTTCCTTTTTTCTGCCTTTCTCCATAGTAGCTTTTTTTCGGTGGGATTTTTAATTCGGACTATTTGGTTCGCTATCCGATACGGGCTATTGTCATAGAAACAAACTTGTGCTTTACTTCAAGGTCACCTTGTTTCGCAATGCTCTGAGCTGTAGAACCTGATCAGTTTATATGACTCTTTTAACTTCCTGTTCTTCAGTCTTGACAGGAGCTCCATCACTTGGCCTTGTTTAAAAAGGCATTGAAACAGGAAAAGAAGAAAGGTGTCTAATCATTCACACCCAACTGGATGATGAGCTAACTTGCGATCAGGTGTTCTTTTTAGTGAGAAAAAAAAGAGAAAGAAAAAGAATGCCTGATCGCAAGTTAGCTCATCATCCAGTTGGGTGTGAATGATTAGACACCTTTCTTCTTTTCCTGTTTCAATGCCTTTTTAAACAAGGCCAAGTGATGGGCTCCTGTCAAGACTGAAGAACAGGAAGTTAAAAGAGTCATATAAACTGATCAGGTTCTACGCTCAGAGCATTGCGAAACAAGGTGACCTTGAAGTAAAGCACAAGTTTGTTTCTATGACAATAGCCCGTATCGGATAGCGAACCAAATAGTCCGAATTAAAAATCCCACCGAAAAAAAGCTACTATGGAGAAAGGCAGAAAAAAGGAAAACAAAAAGACTTGCGCAGATATTAAACTAGATTCTAGTAATATACAACAATCAAATTCAACAGGTATGTTCGCCGTTTTTATTCCGTGGAAAAACGGAAAAAGAGTCTGGTAAGGCCAATATTATTTTCATTCGCAGCAAAAATTGCGTGAACTGTTATAATACTCAATTATTTCCGGTGTATTTCCGTTACGTCATCGGAAGGAGATCGTGGATTCGTTCGTGCCGTTCGTACAGGCTTCGAAAAGCATGCGTATTTGACGGAAGAGAGGGCCCGCGAAATATATCCCGATGACATTGTATGGAAACAAAGTGACTGTGTGTTGGGATGGCAAAGTTTTCCGTCAGGAGACATTCTGATCCTTTCTACGTTCTCGCACTAAAGGAGGCCATCGTGAAAATATCCGCTCAGAAACAGTGCCCGAACGAAGGCAGGATTGTGCGATCGGTGCTTCAAGAATTTGATTGGAGTAAAGCGGAGATAGTGAAGCAGTTGAAGTTTGCGGTTAAAGATGGCTTGATTCTTCAAGTCACTACGTCTTCTAGCCACGGTAGTACCAAGGGAATCCCTCAGACAGCGTACAGGATTCTTCGAAAAGACGGCGAAGATGATGTAAGTAGTTTTGTTCGTGAATTTTCTCTTCATGATCTACAACACGCGCAGGTTATTCGCGCAGGAAGTGATGTCCTCGCGACTCCTTGGACGGCTTCTAATTGTTTATGTATTGTAAGCTTACTAAAGCGGGGGCGTTTCATTTACTTGGCCGATCTCTAACTTATTACGCCGACAGAAAATGGCAAGAGATGGTAAGCATCTATTAAACGATCGCATTTGTGGCCACGTATCTATTTTAGGTTCTGTTTGGGCAGAAACACTTCAGTGATTTCGACTCATTTTAGCCCGACGACGCAAATTGTGATTTAAACAAAACAGGAATATTCATAACGTGAAAAAATACAAAAGCTTCATTGAGCAAGCTCTCATGCATTCAGCCTTAAAAATAGGCTTATTAGTTTCCCAACGCGACACTGAACACGAAGAACGTTTGTGTTTTGTCGTTTCAAAGAGAGATTGCATGTATAAAGATTCCGGTGAATTCGGCTTTCCGCAGTGTACTTATCATGCAGATGAGCTGTGCTTGTGTCTTATTGTTGTGTTCCACGTTATTGAAGTTTGTGCATGAATATTTATTGTATTTGTGCTCAACTTGACCATTTTGCCGCTGAATAAACCAAGAGTTAGCCGTATCGTACGGTTGAACTTCCCTTTCTTATGCGTGATGTGGTGAAGTCATCCGGCATTTTCAGCTTAAACATCAAATAGCCAAATGCGTGTTGTTCTAGGTAATTTTGGATGCTCTAGTTTAATTTGTTCACTGGTTACGGCTGTTAGGTTCATTTGCATATTTTTCTTTTGTGTGCGAACGTTCCACTTACGACCATGAGACCTGTTAGTCAACGAACAACCACAGAAAGGGAAGACTATTGAATCATCAAACTGAAAGATGATGGCATATCAGACATTTCTTAATTTGCAGTTAAATGGTCGGCTTATCATCTTATAAAATGGTTGCACTTCTAAAAAAAGGATAACTTAAATTTGTTTGAGGACGGTCATTTGTTATGGTAAATAAACGCACTAATCCGCACTTGTTTGGCTTTCTGATCATGTTAGAGTATGAAGAAACAATAAATGTCTTTGTTTAACTTATATTGTTCTAATAAGCCAGTATCATATTCATTTACATCTCCTCCCACCTGCTTCAATGTCACAATGAAGATTTTGGTGTATTTTCCAACCTCAACCAGTTTCAACAGAGAAGTCTCTATGTTACTTCTTTTTAACTCCCCAAAATACTTCCTTGTTGCTCCTTTGACAGTGACAAGTCTGTTGTGGATTTAAAATTATGAAATAAATTAATTAGTTTTCATGTGATTTAGTCAATTTTATCTTGGTGTACTGAGAATCATGGATTTACCATAACCATTTGATTTTCATTCATGCAGTCAATGTGCTATAGGTAATAGGCCTTATCACCGTTTTCGACGCCATCTTGACGGGTAGGCAAACTGGTCAGAAATTACAGTGTTTGTATGGGAATCCCAGAATTGAATTTTTTCACTATTTGTGTCAAATCAAAACATTGAAATATCAAGTTTGAAGGATGTAGCTTTGCTAGAAGTTGCTGAGCTAACTTTTTAAATTTTCTATACATTTGTCTGTAAATGTTTTTCCCATGAACCGCTCCTACACGTTTGTCTATCCAGCCAAATTTACAGACAAATGTATGGAAAATTAGAAAAATTAACTGGACGACGTCTTTTAGCCAAGCTAAATCCTTGAAACTCAGTGAACACAATCTTCTACCTAGTATTTTAACGTTGCGATTCACAAATTGTGTAAAATTCAATTTTGGAAGAAGTCATTTGCTATCGGATTCCCATACAAACACTGTAATTTCTTACCGCTTTGCCTACCCGTCAAGATGGCTTCGAAAACTGTGATAAGGCCTACGGGTACCTTTCACTTTCATTTTCACTTTCACCTCACTACCCTACCTTCCTGACAAGAATCTTTCTGACTAACATACTTCTTACCCTGCAATAAGTCAGTTATGAATACAGTGCAAGGACTTGCATCTTCAACAGGTGGTGATGTATGAGTGTATCCATTTTGAGTTCTTTACAACCAACAAATTTTTTAATCAAGTCATAGGCTAATAGCCAAGGTAGATTATTGTAGATGTAAATGTAATGGTACATTAGCTTAAATTTGTTTTTCAGATACATTTTAACTGGTCATTCCGAAACACTTTTTTGTATTCTACTTATATACCTCCCAGATATAAGCCTGCCTAAAACCCCTTTTGGAGTTATATAAGCCCAGGGCTATATAACGTGGAATTAATGGTACGCTGGTCTTCTTTGCATCAGGCAAATATTTGTTCAGTAAATTCAAGTACTGGTCAATTCAAGCTCGGGGGGGGGGGGGGGGGGTGCAGGGCATGTGTGGGTCATTTACTGGTAATTTTTCAAAGGACTATTTGCTCAAAACCCCCACTGTCAAGGGCTGGAAAAATGGGCAACATCATATCAAATATATCCTCACCTTATCATTAAGCGCTGTAGCGTAAAGATCCACTGTTGCAATTAATTTTTAGGCCTACTTGTAGGAGGAGAAGGGTAGATTTCAGAGTGTGAGAAGTGCATATAATGACCTTAAAAGTAAATAAAAAGTAAAAGTAAATAAACATGACTCAGGGTCTGAAATTAACTTTGTTAGGCAGGCACCAACTGGCGAATGAAATTTTTTTCAGTCACCAGATGGAAGTGTCAATAGAATTTTTCCTTCACAGAGAAACACAAAAACACGAAGATATTTCTTTGCATGAGAGTATTCCTTAACTACTGAAGCTTACACTGTAGTGGAAATGGAGTTTTTGTTAAATTGATAGCTCTCTTAGTTTGGAGACCAAACATAACTTGTTTTCTTCTAACATGCCACCAGTACGGAGCTTTCAAGAAGCCACACATGCACACAAAGAAAGTGGCCATGTTGCTCAAAAGGAAGGCACATGTTTTTGCTATGTGCCCACAGTATGGCTGGCAGTTAAAATGCTGAATCATGGCGGAGCTAAATGTTGATTACAGTGCGTGGTTTGTAGCTGTTTTGGTGGTCATTTAACAGTAATCTTACCTTCATTTTTGACCTAAATTATTTTCTATGGAAGTTAAAACGTCAAAGAGACAAGGAAGAAGATCTTTGCTTGAAAGCAAACAAAAAGTTTCCCTATTTAAAACGAAACAAATTCCTTGAATGCCAGTTCAAGACGATAAAAAGTAATTGCCTGATTGCGACTAGCCTCAAAATTCGGTCGTCAACACTCAATACTCAGTCGCATTGGCGAACAGCTGGTTGCAATTTCAGATCCAGCATGTAGGATGATTTGGTAGCTTCGCTTTATAAAATACTAATTAGTGTATATTTTGTTGTATATTTTGATAGGATGAAGTACAAGCACAAAAGAAAATGCTATCATCAAACACTCATGACTGGTATTGCTGGGACTGTCATAAAGCAGGGGAAGTTATTGCTTGTGATTTCTGCCCGCGTGTATTTCACAGGAAATGTGCGCATTCTGGTACTGTGGCCAATGGGAAATGGAAATGCCCATCTTGCCAGGTAACAAGTAGAGCTTGATACTGGGCAGGAGAATTTGTCGCAATTGGAGTAAAGGTTGGCACACACAAGGGGACCAGTCCCTGCAACTAGTCTCTGCAACTAGATCCCTGAAGAGTTTACACGAAAGGACTGGTCGCAGGGACTGGTCCCACAAACAGTTCACATGAAGCATTTTTGAAAAACAAGTCACAGGGACTTGTACCTTAAATTCAAACTGGTTTGAATTCATGGGACTAGTTGCAGGGACCTAAGTTGGTCCCTGCGATTAGATTTTGAAGCAAAAATGGCCAGTTCACATGATAGGACTTGTCCCTGTGACTTGTTGCAAGGAAGTCCCCTGGTGTGTGCGGACCGTAAGGGATTTTGTGTGTGCACTGAAATTACTCAAAACAAAGCCACCAATTAAGTATAAATTCTTTGTGAGCTTAAACCAGTAGCATTCCGTGTTTGTACAGAATTTTGTTGGATGAGTTGGCTGAGGTATTAGCACTGTAAAATTAGATCTGTCTAAAACAGATTATTTGTGGAAATATGACTTACATTTTTTTAGACAAATACTGCAGGAATATGATCAGATTCTGTCTGGCATCTCATCTTAGTTTAATCCTTGAAGTGCTTTTTCTATATTTAGGAATATATTTTATTATACAGAACAAGAAAAACTATTTTTAACTTTGACATAACATTCTGTTGCCCATGGAATATTGTTGATATTAAAAAAAATATAATAATATTGTTTTTATAGCCACAGAAGCTGCCTGTGTTGATGTCTAACAAGACTCCTGATCAGCTGGCAAAACTTCTCAAGTTCACAATGGAAAGAATGAAAGAAAAGGTACAGCAAATACAATCATGGCTGCCGTAGTCAGTGAATTAAATGTTACTAACAAATCTGACTAGTTTTTACTGCAATTTTTCCAGTTAGACAGGCTAATTCTGTCGTACTTGGCTTTTGAATCTGACATCTATGGTTTTATGCCACCTGAGTCAGAGTCTGGTTCAACTCGTCTCATTTGTATGTTTAGATAGCTTTGAAATCCCTAAGATGGCTGGGTAGTGATTAGTAAAGAATGGATAGAGGATAAGAGAAGATGCCTAATATGCAGCCAATCACATTGGAAGCTTATTATCATGCAAACAGAAATGTTTGTGAATTTTAATTGAGACCACCGAAGTGAATACCATTCTCTTTCAGGCTAAGGAATACATGGAGCCAATTTCCTTAGACGAACACCCAGATTATGAGGACTTCATCTTTAAATCAATGGATCTTCAGAAATTAGAAAAGGTTTGTTACACTTTCTGTGTGCCCTAACTTCCCATCCTTCACAAGTAACCTTTCATTACCTTCCATTACTACTTGTAGCACTAACTTCCTCCTACATTGCAAGATAGTCCTCTGGAGACTTTGTTTTTGCTAAAGCATATGATTATGTTGTTATAATATTATTTACAGTATTTAACACGTAAAGAAGCCTAAGCCATGTGTTGCACTGTGACAAAACATGATGGGCATTTGAGAAATGCTTTATGATTAGAGGTAATTAATGTGGCAAAAAAAGAATAAGACATGGTTTTTGACCAATCAGTGTACAGCAGGGTCCTATCTATATTATAAATTATTATAAGCATATCTGTAGTACGAGGCAGCAACTCCTTCATGCCACAGTTCTCCTGGAGAGTCTAACTCTGGGTCAATACAATTAGCAAGGGATGGACCACATTTTTGGGCAGCACTTCCCTCCTTGTACCCATCTCTACCTATAAGTATTGAATACTGTTGGAATGTCTGACAAACTAAATTATGTTAAGCAGGCGAGGAAGGGAACCTTCAAATAACTTATTATAAGAGGTTTAAAAAATCTTTTAGACCTGTTTTGTGTTTCTGACTTGCTTAGTGACATGGTGTTTTATTTTACAGCTGGTAGATAAAAAGACCTTCAAGTCTCCAAAGGAATTTAGGGAAGAGTCACAGTGGATGTTCCATAATGCGATTATCTATTTTGGAGGTATTCACCAAATGCAGCGCATGACTAGCGATAAATTCTTAACTTCTTGAAATCTACATTGTTTAACTTATAGCAGTTCAGGAACGTACCAGTCCTTCGATTACATAGTCATTTTATCTCTTTTTCATGCCACTATTTTCCTCTTTCCTGCAATCTCTGAGACCAAAACCCACCACTTACTAGTTAGTATGCGATATTGTCAAATGTTATCCATGAAAGTATTATGACACATATGACTTAAATTTTCAAGCAAGTCAAGTCATAGCAAAGTAGATAGCAATACTTTTTTTTATCTCATGCACCTTTATTCACCAATGATTTCCAAGGATTTCAAAGCTTTAGTCTTCCACCTCACCAGGGTACAGAGTATTCAAAGTTCTGTGATCTCTTTCCTCTCTTAACATAAGAGATGGAGATGTTAATCACGTGACATCTGCTGTTTATTTTAAATGTTTATTCAGACTCAGACCATCATTCAGTTCTAATGTTCACTTTTATTGCAGATGATGATGACATGACGGATCTTGCCGAAGCCATCATGGAGGACTGTGATGGAGAGGTTAGTGAAAGAATTCCTTCCTGCTAAGCATACCTAGTAGAGTACCATCTTTGTTTGATAAGGCTGCTTTTTTAAAAAAATAATTGTAATAAATTGTTTTTGTTATGGTTCAATTTTCTAGCTTGAAGAAATGATTCGATGCCCTGATTGTTACTTGATGTCTAATACACGATCCAAAAATTGGTTCTGTAAACCATGTGTAAGTAGAAGTGTTATTCAGGTATACACGTCTATGCTTAATATTATTCCATGAGTGCATATGAGATTGATGGCCAATGGCTTAAAGCCAATCAAATCTGAAAATGCAAGATCCAATGTAGCCTGTGCATAGCTGTTTACTCTCCTAATAATACACTTGATTCTGGTTGACCAAAAAGGAGTATACTTTTCAT
>JAHPZR010025582.1:37500-47500 GCA_019787425.1 Platygyra sinensis
ACAACCCATAAGAATAAGGATGGTTATTAAGGATGGAGAAGATTAACGCGGATAACAAATGACGAACTTTTAGGCTTATCTTAAGATACGCAAACCGTGACATTAGCGTAAGCCCCTTTAAGCGTTAATATCGATTTATCTTATCACTGGTGATGCGAGAGTCTGGGTACACAGACTGATTGAGTTGTCTGTCTGTTTCAGCAATCGGCGCCTTGTCCTAAAACTGAGAGCAAGGAATGCCAGACCGACGCACAGTTAAACGAGGAAGATGAAGAAAAAATAAAACAGTTAGAAGATCAGGTTCGTCAAAAAGACGAAGAGCTTAATTCGCTGAAATCGGACCTAAGGTGCGAGCGAGAGCGAGCGAAACAACTGGTGGAAGGAGTGAAGCGAAAGAAAGAAGAGCAAGATCAACGAGTGTTGCGTGACAAATCTATCAGCGAACAAAAGGAAACGTCAGAGAACTACAGCAGTAATGGCGCAACTATCGACCTGTCCATGACAAGGGACCAGTCCAGTGTTATAAAAATGTTACAAGACGCACTTGAACGCGAGCGTCAAGAGAAAAAAGAACTCATCGACAAAGTCACGCGAGATTCGCAAAAGAACCGAGAGCGTGACATTCAGCAAGCCGTGAAGAGAGCCGTGAACAAGGAGAGACTGGAGCGAGAACGGATTACAGACGAGGCAGTGAAGAAAGCGGTGGAGAAATGTAAACAGGACAGAGAAAGACATACACAGAAAGCGCTACAGATGGCCAAAGAGGAGGCTGAGAAATCGGTGCAGGAGGCAGTGAGCCTAGCCAAGAAGAAACAGTGGTGCGCCAATTGTCGGGCGGAGGCATTTTATCCGTGTTGTTGGAACACAAGTTATTGTACTTTGGAATGTCAGAAGACTCACTGGTGCACACACAGGTTCCATTGCATGAGGGTGGCGTGTAACTGCAACAGGGATGGCCCTATGACGCGTTCGTGACGTCACAAAGTCAGTTTCATGGTCCACTTTCTCAAAAATTTCTCGTCAAACGTTACCAAGGTTATGTGCGGTGTATTCTGGGAGTTGCAGTAAATGGCTATGTGTGTGATAACGGTGATGTAACACGGTTTGTTTGTACAGTGTTTATTTCATGCCTTAGAGCCCGTTCACACTGACTAATGTTTTTGCGTTAAATCGAGTACTAAATTTTGCAGCCTAGCGCAACCCTGCTATAACCAGTAAACTTCATGAACATCGTTGAGCGAGGCACGCATATGGCGAACGCCGAATCTTCGGTTCTGGGAAGAAAGGATTAGGGTCTCAACAGATAGGAGAGTTAGTTGACGACAACTGTTTATAGTTGTCAGTAAGTTGTCCAAATATCTAGTTTTCGATTTTTGGGTAACGTATCATGTCTGTGATCATTAGGTAGTTGTCCACAGTGCTGCCAAACTCTGGACTGTGACACGCCCAGCTAACACTAGCTCCGATTCGCTCCGACGAAGGGCTAGCGCTCGAAACGTCAGCTTTCGAATCTCTTTACGGTGGCTAATTCACATTATCAACTCAGTTGATAAAACCAAATTATCCTGTAACACTAGACACGCCTCCCCTGACATGTCCAGCTAACATTACTCACCAATTTTTCGTGGAAAAATATTTAGAATCGATGAGGTTAGCAGCTGTTACCCAACACTTGGCGTCCTTGACCCATTAACAGCTGCGGAGGAAATTGCAAAAATATTTCCAGTAACTAGGAGTTCAGCTTACAAGTTATTCACACTAGGTCTTGCCACTTCGCCCACTTGTTATATCAAAGTTGCACTAAAATCGCTCAGAGCAAGGTTTCAGCGGTTTTCTCATGGTAAATAACTTTCAGCCAATCAGGTTCTCATTTACGGCGGCTTCCATGATTGGTTTCAGTCGTTGCAAAATATTCTTATATTTTAAATCGAAAACAGTTTGAATCCTGCAACTTTTACGTACCATTTTATACGTTTTTGGGTCGTTTTGTGTATCCGGTTTTCATTTGTACAATTGTATCGTAATTCAAACTGCTTTTGTGTTCAAACGAACTGATGTCATTTCTTCCTTGGTGAGGCGTTATGGATCATTCATAATCTTTTTATTCGTATGGCTTTTTTGAAGAATTCCAATTGGCAAGTGTAAATATTGATAGTATACTGTGTATTGTTTCAGTTTTCCGAGATCTCCCTCGTGTGGTCAACTTGTTTAGGTGAGATTACAAATAAGAACTTTTCTAAACAATGACAGAGAAATTTAGGTGAACATCTCTGTGCAGAGAAAGTTCTCAAGTTGGTTCATTTTCCATATTTTTACACGGATTGTACATAAAATGCTTTGCAACTCCATGAAATTCTTTGCCCTTCAGCAACAGTTGGAGCTGTCATGTTATGGGCATCCATGTGTTTTGAACGAAGAATCATTTTTACATGAAAAAATATCGATAGTTTCTCAAGCATAGGTTTGTGGTTTTAAGTAATGGTCCAACCCCGAGTGTCAAAAAAGGAAAAGAATTCTCTATTAATACCTCAAACGCTTTTGCAAGCGTGATAATGAGCCTTCGTTTTTGTACGAAATCATTGTACGTCCAAATATCTATTTTTATGATCCCATCGAAAGCAGAGGTGCGTGTAAATATTCTCAACGCGACGTACTTTAAGTGCATGCCATAAAATTATTGCAAAATCTAATGTGGTGGCGACAATCGACTAACGTAAAACGTATGTATTTTGATACAATTTCAAATACAAATGTATTTTTAAGGTCATTATTAAACGGGGTTAACTATGTAGGTAGCATTTGTTCTTTATCCAACCGAAATGTACAATTGCCGTACTGAACCGGCTTTCTGTTCTGAGGCCCGTTTCTCGAAAGCACCGGAAACTTTTCGGGCCCGCTAAGCCATAGCTAAATCTCGAACTTTACGATGACAAAGCTGTTTTATTCACATAATCTTAAAATCAACAGATATTTCCTTCATACAAGACGTTTCAGGCGTATACACTTCCCCGTTTCTGGAAACAGATGAACTAAAAATGGCTTTGCGGACTCGAAAAGTTTCCGGGGCTTTCGAGAAACGGGCACCTGGTATCGTTGTACGTCAGTTTTACCGTAAAAGTTCAGTTGCAATATTACATTCACTGCGATCGAAAAGTCAGTTATATTTTGTCTCAAGGGCCTGCATTGATTGTAAACAGTGATAACTTTACCTTGAATTAGAAACGAAATGAGTTGTGGAGTTTTGCTTTGTTTTGAATAGTTTGTAGTAATTTAACCAATTCTATGTCTGGGACATCAAAGGTTGTAGTGACTTGTTAATGCTGTAGGCCATTTGTATCACAGTCAGTGTTAACTGGCTGCATACTATTTACGAGACACATTGATCTTCAGATACTTTCAACCAGATTAAAAAATGCTGCTCTACCACAAAAAGGAAACATTTCTTTCATTGAAACCATGCGGCTAGGTACAGGACTATGAATCATCTACAACTTTTGATGTCATTTTCTGTTCGCTGTACATTTTTGTTCGTAGAATCAGTTGTACGCCGTAACATCATTCAAATATACCAAAGTACAAGAGTTAGTTTGTTATCTGAAATAGCATAGATACTTGTCTACTTAAAGCTGTAATTCAGAAGAGAGATGACAAACAGCGTGTGTTTGTTTAAGGCCTGCCCGACTCGTGCCCGACTATCGAATAAGGGTCGGAACGATGTCGAGTCGCTGTCGAGTCAGTGTGCGACTTACTGAGTTCACGGAAATTGACGGCTCGGCTTACTGTCATAAACCTTGTGACTTGGCGAAACGGTACTTAAACATGAAGAATTATCGAGAATTTTCGTATGAGGAAGTGTAGGATTCTTGGCATAAACTAATTTTGAATTGAATTTAATGTAAGCTAGTAATATACATATAAGGCTTGACCCAGCGAAATAGTTAGCGAAGTTTTAGGTTTTGAAATCTTAGTATTTATGATTAGTATTTATTATTAGTAGAATGAATATACACTTCGTAAGGATCGCTGCTTGATGGCTTGGCTTGGCTCTTTTTATCTTTCTTTTTCAGTCCTATTTTCGAAGTTCGACGCAATAAGTGATCTTTTTGTTTCAACCAATCATTGTTTATGTCATCTTTGGCCAATCAGGTCTCTTTGAAAACACGTGACTCGGTTTAAGTGGCTTTGTTACACTTGCTGTGGGCTTATTGTTCCACATTTTTCTGCGCTTGACACTATCTCACTAATTCTGGTTGACTTATGGTGAGATTGCTTTGTAAGTCTTCAGAAATCTTCTCTAATTTCGTAGTGGCGCGGGTCTGCCAAGCCATCAAGTAGCCGGGTAATACATAGCGATTGGTTGCTGTTTGCAGTGAATAAAGTTAGGCAAGAAAATTATATTTGTTACTGGGGTTTGCTCGTGATTTGTGTTTATCTGCAGAATAAGGAAGTTGCCAAGCTTTTATTTCTGGATCACTCCGCGTGGAATTTACAAAAAATCGAAAGTGGTGTTTCTGGACGGGCCTAATATTATGACCAACCTAGCCTGCGCGCTTGCTTTGCTATTCGCGAGAATAAACCACTTTGACGATGTCACGCTTTTCAGTTATGCCCGGCCGGTTCAGACGCCGCACTTCACATGAGCTGAATCGAAAGCTAATGAGGGAGAACAAAGGATTTTCCTCATTTGCATTCAATTCGGCTCATGTTAAATACGGCGTCTGAAGTTGGCCTGATGAGACCAAAAAGTAAGCCTCACTGCAACATTTATCATGCCAAATCCGTTGCAAACCCCAAACTTCGGATTTCTTCAGGGAGCTGAGGGGGTTAATACAAAGAAACGTACGCCAAAGGAACCAAAGGCCGAACAGTTTGGGACTGGTACCTAATGAGGTTGGAGCGCGAGTCCAAATTAAAGATGGCGGCTTACAGACTAAATTGCAACCCTAGTTTTCGACAGTTTTAGAGCGACAAACGTTATTTGATTTTGGTTATCAGTGCTGTTATTGCAGAGAAAGTGAATCTTGACGATATAGTAGTTACAACTTTCAAGAAAAAATGTTCAAGTGTGTCTTTCAGACATCGGGTAGAAGATGTTTTGGTCTTGCTCGGAATTTGACTGCACTGCAACTTGCAGCACGTTCAGCTCGGAATCCAACACCCGTTACATCTATATCAGACACATGTTCACGTTCTTTTTCTGCTGTTCATTCAATGGAGGCATGGAGTATTAATGAATATGGCTCCAACGACTTATTGGAACTCAGTAGACAGCCATTGCCGAGGCTTCGAAAGTCAACAGATATTTTAGTTCGTGTACACGCTGCATCTGTTAATCCGATAGACTTCAGAATGCGAAGCGGTTATGGAAAAACTTTGTTGAATTTGTGGCGTAAGCTGGAGAAGGTTGACGAATTTCCCCTCATTTTGGGAAGAGATTTTTCCGGAGAAGTGGTGAAAACCGGAAGGCTGGCAAGAAGATATAAAGAAGGGGATCAGGTGGGGTAGTAGATTTTATTTTTGTACCATGCCATAGAAAATACAGCCCATCAGAGAACAGGATGGTAATTTCGATGTCATTGTACCTAATCTTCCCATTTTGCGGTGCATTTGTTGGCCACTGTATTTTCTATGGAAATATGGTTTGAAAAAGTTATGTAACACTTTCTCATGTATCATGGATTATAATCAGATATTTTCGCTCGGGCGCGACTGGGCTAAACACGTCATGTGACCGAATATTCTCCAACTAAAAGTAGGGAACATCTGAGAATATACCCAAATTTTCAAATGCTCAGATATTTGTCCTTGGACATTATCTGTTCCTCGAAGCTCACAGTTTACTCTCTTGGAAAACTGTTCGCTTCTCGCAACAGATAATGTCCACGGACAAATATCCAAGCATATTTTCGCACCAAATGGAGGCTATTGTTTCTATATGTGTATTGTTTCCTGTATCTTCAGAAAAAGTGATGCTTGGGATATTCCATGGTATACCACTTGAAAGCATTGCATAACAGTTTGAACTAGTTTTATAAAATTGCTAAAAAGGGGTCTAAAACTGATCTAAACTTAAAAAAGGTTTCCCACATTTTCGAACCGTATCTCTGGTTCTTCTTCGGGGGACAATGAATCTACTATTCAAAATCACTGCTTCATATTTTGGTTCCCAAGAGATCTTAACAGCGGCACATATGCCCTTGGGAACTCCATTCTTTCGTTCACAGAGTTCTTATCAATGTTTGAGTGTAAAGACTCCAGAAAAATTCTGCGCTTGTAATTAGTTTCATTCCTTTCAAGAATTTTGCATAAGAAAAGACTACTAGGTTTGAAACTTACTAGTTGCAAGAGTGAATTGATTTTTCGAAAACGGAACCCGTTAGCCGTATTCTTGGATCAAGCGAGTGAGTTCAATTTCGAATAATCAATTCATTATTGCATTCTTGAAATGACTAGCGGGTTCAAGTTTCAAATAATCAGTTCATTAATGCAGTCTTGAGGGGTATGCTTCACTTAGTTTGACTGTAAGACTGATCACCCAGAATAAGATTCATACCTTTTTTTAAAACACACTGATAAGAAAAAACACTGTTATTTAAGTAGAAATATTTTTTCTTAATGTCTAGCTGGCAATTTCTTTTTGACTTTCTTGAGAGTGACCTAAAAACTTAAAAAACATGTTTGACTTTGGCACCCCATTCACTAAGAAATAACATTAAGTCTGCTTTGGGTCAAGTAAACCGTATGGCTAGAGCTTTTCCTGGAAACTTGAGTATTAAATTCTCTGGTACCCAGTTATACACCGAAATGGAGAGAGGCACTGGTATGGTATGTGAGATAACGTCATAGCCCACCATCAAGCAATCTTGTTCCTGGAGCCCACATGCCTTTTGATCAGCACCATTATGTAGATACAGAGTTCTGGAATAATCAACTGCAGAGTCCAAGATGTTAGGAGTTCGGTTTTCATGGCGCATGCGTGCCTTGGTTTGCATGGCTTCCAGAGATAAAGTCGATGTGGATACGTTCCACAAAGGCATTCAATATGCACTGAAAAAAACTAGGAAAGTCGCAAGTTGGCTTTGAAAGAACAGCAGTATCAAATTTTAAAAGCAAAAGATATGCGGGCTCTGGAAATGAGCTTGTTGATTATTCCAGAGCTCTGTGTCTTGGTGCTAACCAAAAGACACGTGAGGTCTGGGAATAAGATTAACCATCAAGCCTTGGTTTGAAAATGTAAATTATCAATTTTATCATGAAGAAATTCCCAAAGCAGTCTTGGATGAATTGGTAGTCCATACCCAGCATTAAATTTGCTGGTACAGTCGAAGCTCTCATAAGCCGACACCCTCAAAATGCGATAAAAATGTCCGTAACTGGAGCTGGCCGCTTACGAGAATGGTTCTCGTAAGCCGCCACTAGCGCCCTATACAATCCTACGATAATTACGATAACTGAACAGTATTACAGTACTGTAAAACATTGAAATATGGTACTGTAATTACTGTAAAATCATTGTGACGAACCGCAATGTAAAATGGTTGATTGATAAAAACAAGATACTGTACAGAGGTTGATTTTCTTTCGGGTGTCCGCTTACGGGAGCTTAACAACAAAGAAAAAGTCTAAATCGTAATCCCTGAAAGTGTGCGCGGCCGCTTACAAGAATGGCTGCTTATGAGAATGTAAAAATACAGAGTTTGTATGGGAGTTAAAACGGGGTTTCAAACAAGGCGGCCATAAGTAGAGCTGTCCGCTTATGAGAGTGTCCGTTAAGAGAGCTTCGACTGTACTTATTTATACACCTGGGCAGAAAGAGGCAATGCAAGAGTAAAATGTGTTGCCCAAGAACACAACACAAACCTGGACCACTTGATGCAGAGGCAAGTGCACTAATCACTATTTGCATGCGAGCCAAGTGGCCCATCAGGCTGGAGCTTATCCCAGTTTCTGTAGCATGAAGCAACTGGGAGTATTTCTACTCCCCCCTGGATGGAATGCTGGTCCATCGCAGGGTTACCCCCAGCATTAAATTTGCCGGTACCCATTTATACACCTGGGTGGAGAGAGGCACCGTGAGAGTAAAATGTCTTGCCCAAGAACACAACACAACGTCCCCGGCCAGGGCTCAAACCCAGAGCGCTAGCTCCGGAGTCAAGCGCGCTAACCATGAGGCCACCCCGCCTCCCACTAATCACTATTTGTAGTGTTGTAAAATTTATTTGTGCTATTAGTTAAATTATTTAATATAGTGTTACTGTGGCTTGTCTAGGTGTGGGGGACCCCAAGTGTAATTGCTGGAGGAACGCATGGAGAATTTGTAGTTGCCAGCCAAGACGAGGTAGATGTATGAATTTATTTACTATGTGTTCACAGTGACTTTTATGAAATAAATGAGAACAATTTTATTGCGAAGTATATATAAAGTAAATCATATTTGAACTGTGGTTGTAGATGAAAGTGAAGAATGATCATCACAGTTAATTTTGCAATTTAAGCAAATGGAAAGCCTGAAAAAATCAGTGCTTCAACACAATTCAAACCTGTGGCTTCATGGCTCAGTTGGTAGAGCATAGCACTGTTATCGCAGAGATCACGGATTGGAATCCCGTTGAGGCCCTGATTTTTCAGGCTTCTGCTTTCCAATTGCTTAAATTTGAAAATTAACTGCGATGATCATTCTTCACGTTCATCTACAACTGCAGTTTCAGTTCCATTCATCCTTCACTCTCAACAATTTTATTATCTTATTTTATTATCTGTCATAGGTGACAGTAGGTCTAGAGTAAATTAATTTTGTCAAATATCTGATATTTACTTTTACTGCTGTTTTCTTTTATGGAAACCTGAACAGTAGATATCTATCAAGCCTTCCAATTGGACGCATTCTGAGGCAGCATCTGTCCCATATGTCGCATGTACAGTCTGGACAGCTCTTGTCAGCAGAGCAGGGCTGAAACCTAATGATTGTCACAGCAAACGGTAAGTACATAACTGTTTCAGCTTTTCTTGTTATTAGACGTGTCATTTACTATGAGGTAGGTGAACCTGTTTGCAGGAGTGGAGTACCGGTATTCTTCAAATGGTGGTACTTAGCCCTCTTTTTTTACTTTACTTTATTACTTTACACTTTTAAGCTAGTTTTAAATTATATGTGAATATATGTGTTAAAAAGTTTGTAGCAAGTTAATATAGCAAGTTGCTGTTTGTTGTTTTTTTGCAGTGTACTTGTTCTAGGTGGTTCTGGTGGAATTGGAAGCATTGCCATCCAGGTATTGTTGTACCTAGTAAAGAACACATTTTGTAACCTGTCTTTAGCTGGTTGTCTTTGCCATGCAATGCCAACATGTGAGCAGAACCTCAAGCATTGAAAACAGAGGGTCTGTTACCCTCTGTACTCTCAATGTTCTTGTAGAATTTTGCTGAATTACAGGATAAAACCGTACCAAACTAGTGAACTTCTCAACTTGAAGGATTATCTCAATATTACAGACATAGTGACACTGCCTATACTGACAGACATTTTACTACTAAACAAACTCCTAGGCCTGTAAAGCTATTATAATTTCATGATTTTTTAAGTCACTTATGATCACTCATTTTTTAGTAGTCTTGTTTTGATGAACACAGAATGACTACAGTAAGAAGCTTGAGTAGCCTGGGTTACTGTTTAGGTCGTGGACAAGACATTTTATCCAGGGCAATAAGTGTTGATGAAACTCAAGATAAACGTTTAATCACAGACTTCTCAGATTCCAACAAAATAATGGCTTTGACCTGTTTCCTTTGGTTTGGGTATCCTATGAGTTCTACAGTTAACACTCAATAACTGGTCCCAAGGGGGACAGTGAGTTGTTTCCTCACTGTTCCCCAAGGGGCCAGTCATTATTATATTGATTTGATACATGGCCAAACAAATGGGTCAAACCAGTTGAAAAACTTGCCAAGATTCCAGCGACAACATCAGGCCACTTTAACTGGAAGATCTGATCATGTATAACAG
>JAHPZR010025582.1:50000-55805 GCA_019787425.1 Platygyra sinensis
GTTCAATAGCTCTCAGATCCTGGGAAAAAAAGATACAGCTGAAAGTGTGCACAAAACTGTTAAGGTGGTTCCTCAGTATTGCATTGCGCATCCCTTCTGCGCACAATTTTTGCGTCATCAGCGTGTGCACGTTTGCAACGAAAGAAATTTCCCTCAAGCTAAGCTCGATATCGAAATAAATGCTCGTTTTTTTTTTGAATGGGCACGGTGACCTATATTTTTTATTTAATGATAATAGTGTACATACTACCCTCCTTAATTTAAAAGAAAACTAAAAAATGTTATCGGAAGGAAAAAAAGATATAGGTTAAAGAGTGCGCAAAACTGTCACTCTGTGATGCAAATTACGACTGCGAAAATAACGACTCTACGAATGATTTACGTCCATGTCGTTTTAAACAGTGTGATATTTCCACAACTTTTATATGATATTGTTCTATATGCTTAACACTTTCTACCTGTCAAGTTTTTTTGCCAAGCATTTAGTTTTATGAACTGTTTTGAGCTACCGCAAAATGTAACTTGGACCGATGAATAACGCGCATGATTAGCACAAGTACAGGCATAAATGGGGTAAGATTGGCTCATCACATCTCTTAAGGACGGTGCCTACTTTTGTTAGTGCGCACACGTTCTGCGCATCACGCAAGCCATGGTTTAAGCGCGCGCGCGCTGGGATTGACACTGACGCAATCAACTACGCCACCAAGTGCACGACTAAAATTAAAGCAAAATTTTTCGACTTTGACCAAATCAATTTTAATGAACCTGTACTTAAACCAATGGCACCAGAATAGCAGCATATCGCTAACCAATAAATATTAACTTCTTCCAGCTGAAAACCTAGCTGTTATCTTTCCAAATTTACACTGAAATCCAACTGCAAACATGTACCTGCAAATGGCGTAGTGTGCGCGCAAAAACGCAAATTTCTTACTTACTGGGGAGGTGACAGGAAAAAATATAACGGGTGCCGTAAAAGTTTTCAAAAAAGATCAATAATTTTAAAAAACGCGTGGTTACCCCTACATTTTATGTTGCGAAACGAAAGTGGCAAGCCTATTCAGCACGTGATAAGTTTCTGGTTGTTAGCAAAAGGTATTTCGACTGTGTTTTAGCTAAGCCAGAGGAAGGCTGTTAGAGACGCTAAATGCACTTTTGCAACGATTTTGTTATTAAAAACGTACCAAAAATGATTTTAATGTTACCATTTGCCATGCAGTTTAAAGATCTTTTAAAATGTGTTTGCCTTTCTGTATGTAAGACTGAATTCTAAGGAAATCTGCGAGGAAATATCCTTTCCCTCTTTTTTTAAAAAAATGCTGATGTCAGCATTTTTGTTGAGATTCAAGGCTAATTATCTCGAAAAAATGAGTGGCTACCCATATTTTTCTTTGTGGATTCCAATAGCTCTTGCAAAGATCTACTTTTTCTGCGTGGTCCTAACCTGGCGCAAAAACCTTTGTATTTAGTAGGCTCCGTCCTTAAACGAAAATGGTGACCTATCATTTTTATTGCATTTTTCGAAACAGTGCTTGGTAGAGAGCATTCAGGGAAAGTTTCAAAAAAATTCATCGGTAAGTTTTATTTCTGAGGAATCACCTTGAAGGATGCAAACTGATTTTGAAAACAATGACACAAGCAACGTTCGAGTCAAAAATGTGTCGTTTTTCTATAACTTATATTCCATTGTTGCATATGCAAGAGACTATCAAGAAATGTGAACCAGTGAAATAATATCTCTTTTGTGAGCATAGTAACCCATCTTTGGGAAAGTTTCAAAACAAATGTTCAATATCTTAAATGTTTCTGATGAATCACCTTAAATTGTTAAAGTTGAATAGATATGGGAAAGAATGGGCATGGCATTGTTAACTTTTCACCATCTCTTTTTTTTAATGTCTAGATAAAACCCGTTGTTCAGGAAGTGTTTCCTTTCTCCAAGACTAATGAAGCTTATGCTAAACTTGAGAGCGGTCATGCAAGAGGGAAAATAGTGATCAGCATGGACTGTCAAGAATCTGCCAAAAAGGAACATTCAGTTTGACATCTCTGGATGTAGAGGATACTACCTCAATGAACAGTCATGTTTTTTCTATCAGGAATGTGTACACTAGTTAGTCAACAAACAAGTACCATGATTTATTAAATCCATTTTGAAATCACTGGTTATCCTTGCAATGTGATTGGCTCTCAGTGGTGCGATTTATTCCCAAATCGCGCTATCTTTTGCTCCAAATAGCATTTTTTCTCAGCCAATGAGAATGGGACAGTGAAACAAACCAACCAATCAGATTTCAAGGCTTTTTTTAAACTAACCAGTCGCATTGCAGGAAAATGAAAGACAAAAAAAGCCATTGTTTGGCAAATTTGGCAACTTGGTACTGACCAAAGTCTTGTAGTTTTTGAATTTACACTGTAGGCTATAATTAAATTGCGCGATTTCAAAATGGATCTAATAAAGTGGTAATTGAACTTCGGGGCGTGCAATTTTGGTCTGAAACTGAAATCATACTTGTGATTTCAGACCAAATTGCACTCCACTCAGTTCAATTACCATTATAAAACCTGTCTACACCCACCCTAAATTTTGTGCAAACGAACTTGAGGAAAAGTCACAAAGATGATCATAACTACAAAACCATTCTGAAGCTGTCATGGTGTTATGGTCAATAAGAAAATTTTTTTTATTGGTGGTTTTGTGCCAAAGCTGTGTTAAAATGGATTTCTTTGACAAATGCCACCAGTGGAACTTATCTGCCTGGTTTAGTAAAATGCCAACAACTTTTAATCATGTTTCTTTTAATGCTAATGATGAGATAACAAGAAAGGAAATTGTCAATTGTCAAGTAGTATTTATCAATAAAGATAGCTGGACATATGATATCCGTCCCTGTGATTGTAGCCTGAGTAGAAAGCACTTGAACCATCTGAAGAGCTTTTTCCACATTCTGGGTGCAGGCAGATTGCAGCAAGAGCCCCCTGCTTTGTTGATTTTTTTGCCCTCATTCCAATTTGCAGATGACCGGAATGCGGAAAAAGCTTTTTGGAGGCTTGTGATTGTGGTTTCATGTTATAGTTATTGCAGTCATTGTAATCATAACTTTGGCAAGATGATGTTCACTTGCGCATAAGAAACAATGAAAACACAGTAAAATGCAGTCAAGAAGGCGTGCCTTTGTAAGGAAATTTTAATTTTACACACATTCCTAACACCTCTTGAGTACCGGTATTTTATAATGCAGATCAAATACAAGATACAATATGTCTGGCAAAGGAATATTTTTATTATGAGCAGTCCAGGAATAAAGTGCCGGAAATGACAGGTACATGGAAACCTCATTAGACAACCCAGCCATGTTTGTATAAAAAAAATAACGGTTTACAAGTGCAAGCAGAAGATCAATAACATGTTTTTTCGTCTATCTACATACATGCAAATCCACACTCCTGTTGCAAAGCTTATAACGCTTCAAGCTTTCCACTGAATTATATTACAACACCTGGTTACAAGTAATCTATATTTTTATGCGGCTAAAACACACAATCCCTCCAGAAGCCAGAGGTCTGTCATTATTGTGGCAGTTGGCTGTCTTTGCTACCACATCCACTGTACTTTGTTGTCATCATTTAGTTTTATTCTGCCACTAGCCAGTAGCTCCATGGCTCGTGGATAAGCTCTGTGTTCAGCACATTTCACTCGTTCTTGAAGTGTCTCAACTGTGTCTCCGTGTAACACAGGAACTGCTTCTTGAGTCACTATTGCTCCAGCATCAACCTCTTCCTGTCAAATGAACAACAAGTGATCAATGGCAAAATTATCATAACATTATTGATCTACTGTGAAGTAAACTGGTGTGAAGATCATAGTTTCTGTAGACAAAATCTAAAACTGTTGTCAAATTTAGTTCTGTCTCCGTGTAACACAGGAACTGCTTCTCGAGTCACTATTGCTCCAGCATCAACCTCTTCCTGTCAAATGAACAACAAGTGATCAATGGCAAAATTATCATAACATTATTGATCTACTGTGAAGTAAACTGGTGTGAAGATCAAAGTTTCTGTAGACAAAATCTAAAACTGTTGTCAAATTTAGTTGAAATGCATACAAATACATATTGAATTATGACAACAAATATCAGAACGCTTGAAAACAACTGCTTGCCTAATGGCAAACTGCATTCAAGGTGGGTGGGGGGACAACAAAAAATGTGTGAAAACTGATTTTTTAGTGTTGTGACAATTTAGAGCCTCTTTACACGACCCCGGGTTGAATCACGGCGGTGGGTAACCCTTTTGCAGTCAAATGTCTATAAGCGTTTACAAGAAGACAGTAGTCAAGCCAGGTCAGCCCCCTTGCCGGATAACCCTTGTTGAGACTCTGGGTAACCTGGCTAGAAGGGCTGAAATTTCTTTAATTTCTTCACGTGAACAGTGGACCACAAGCTAACCTGGGTTGGAATAACCATGTTTTTTCACGTCGATTTTTTCGGTTTGAACATCAGGATCTCCCACCATTCTGTATAATTTCTAGGATTTTTGTCTGTCATCTTTCTAGCCTATGGTTTCAGTTTTTGATCGGTAAAAAGGCTGGCCTAGGTCAGGCTCGAAGCCGAACCACGCCCTATTGCAAACTGACAACCTGGGTTTGTGTAAAGTGCTTTTTTAGCACTCTCTGCGGTGATTCAACCTGGGCTATAAAACAGCCCAGGCTCATGTAAAGAGGCCCTTAAAATTATGTCAAGAGTTGTTGGTCATATTTTTTGAATTAATACAAGATTGACCGGGAATCAACTTCCCTTCTAACCTAACTTACCTCAACAAAATGGACAGTACAGCCTGATATACAAACACCAGCCTCAAGCACAAGTTTGTGGGCATGCATGCCTTTAAAAGAGGGCAGTAACGAAGGGTGGACATTCAGTAGTCGGCCATGCCATTTGCGAACAAATTCTGCTGTTACAATTCTCATAAATCCTGCCAAACAAACCAATTCCACGCCAGCCTCCTCCAATGCTGCATGCACAGCCATATCAAAATCCAAACGGCTCTTGAATTCCTTGTGCTTAATAACCTGGAAAAAAATAACTTGTGATAATGACTGTTTATTTTGGAGACTGACTAACCATCAGCCAGAAGTGTCATTATACAGTGGCACCCTGCTATAACGAAGCACCACGGTACCGGAAGAAATGTTCATTATAGCGGGGTCTTTGTTATAGCAAACACCACGCTATAATGAGTTATCTGGTTGACAACAAAAATATTTGTTATAGCGGGGTAATTATTTTAAAATTACTAAAAATTCAATTCTACATGTAGAAATCATTACTTTTATTCATTTGATACTGTAAACTTTAAGGGTAACATGCTGACAATCAGGACATAAATTTCAAGAACACTTTCAATTTAAAACTTTAAAATTAGGACGTAATAGTAACACCTGTGGGAAATCATCGATGTTGTTTAGTGATCATCTTCCCGGTTCATCTCTATATTCGTTATAGCGGGGTAAACTGCGCATTGGGACAGTTGAAATCTATTCATTATAGCTGGGATTTCTTTATAGCCGGGTTTGTTTCTGCATATTTTACTGTACTTCTGCCAGGCTGTCAAATGTTGTTCTTTATAACGAGACTTCCGTTATGGCGGGGTTCCACTGTAACTCTACTGCAAGCCATAAGTGAATTCTATTAGTACTAGTCAGTTTAATAAAGTGACATTATTAGCTCAAGCAGTCTTTTAAGGGAGTCCTTCTTAACGACCAACTGGTTATGAATCAGTTGCTAAGGAAGCTTTTTAAAG
>JAHPZR010025586.1:0-14818 GCA_019787425.1 Platygyra sinensis
TAATTCTCCACTGACATGAAGATGTAGCTCTAAGTTAACCCTAAGATACTAACTAAAGGCAACACTAGAATATTGAAACATTGCTTAACTTTAAATACTAACTCTCCACTCCATGCCCATCCTTAAACTCAATTGCAAAAAATACAATTGCTGATAAAAAGAGTATTTTAAATGAGATGCTACTTATAAGACAAAATACTCATGAAACATTCTTTCTGGATTTTTGCGGTGGTTATGTAACAGTGAAAAATCAACTGGAACATAAAGTCTGGAAGACAATACAAAATTCTTGATTTCTGGAATACATTAATGAGAAGCACTGACAGTGTGGAAAACATACTGTAACTTCTTATATAGTTTATTACTTAACAATTGGTTCATGCTTTAGCATGCACTATCGAGTTATGGAGCACGCGGGAAGTTTGGAGAGCACGAAAGAAGCGTAAGAGTTGCCCGAGGCGTAGCCGAGGGCAACTCTAGCTTCTTGAGTGCTCTCCAAACTTCCCAAGTGCTCCATAACTCGATAGTGCACAGCTAAAAGCATGAACCAATTGTTTTATAACATAGCCGGTGGAATTGTGCATAAAATCCGACGCGAATAACGGACAACAATATCAGAAGTGATTGTTCGCGGTAAGCGAAATAAACAAAATAGGAATTGGTTTTATTTCAATCTTTCTTTTGAAAGCTCGAGTTTCATATTTAACAATTTCAAAACGGAAAAATTTAAGCTTACCTTTGAAGGATGAAACAGACCAGTTTGTAACTTGTTTGGTTTTACCAGAGTGTCTTTCTGTCAAAATTGCATTTCACCCTCGAACAGTGAAGCGAATCGTGATGGCGCCGATGCTGAGTCTCCTGTTCCGTTGTTTTTCTCTTTTTCTGCCTCATTTAAGAACTCCAGCCCAAGAGAAAAGGTCGGAAATTGTCTTTGTTTTGGGACTGGTGGGTGGAGTCTCTGTTTCTATCCATTATTGTCGCGAAATATCTGAATATTTTTCCCCACGCTAACAATGGCCGCTCGCGCGAAAAAAAATTTTTCTGGCAAAGCGATTTGCTCACGCCATCAGCGCGAGAGTGCACCATCGGGATTTTAAGCACGCTTACGTATACTAAATTTGATTGCGTGGCTCTGCTAGCTATGTTATAAATGTCTATTAACACACTCATATCTTTCCCTTGCTTACCATATTTCAAGGTCTATGGATACTTTTCCCACCTGTACATTGGCATGCTCAATTTCTCTCTCTGCAAAACAAAAAGAACAACTAGGCTTAACGTTCCCACTATTTTTACTGTTATGCCACCTTCAAAGTCAAAATGCTCTTTGACATCCATTGATCAAACAGTGGTACCTTTTATGGAATATGGGTCCGCAGTGCCGTGCGCTCATGACAAAAATCTTGCTGAAGAGTTTGCCATCACCCAACATCTTTCCTGTGGGTGCGAAGCTGCTAATCCGCAGACCAGTAATCCATGGAAGGTGCCACTGTTTGCAAAGAACATTTGGATTTTGACTGTCGCATAACAGTAAGAGCAGCGGTATATTTTATTCAACTTTTGCTTAGTTCATGAATGGCTTTGTCCCGGGCGTTCACGGTGAATTGATTTTGGTGGCATATCTGAGACAAACAACCAGGAGTAGCCTAGACAATAACAGATTGTGTATGCACGCATCTAGATGAGCTTGCAAAATGCTTGTTGTTGATTTTAGTTAAACGTATTTATATTTTTAAATTTTAAATAAATATAAATACGTTTATATTTCAATTTTATGGTCCTTCATAAATATTTATGTAAGGCAGGAAACTGAAGGGGCTCATTTTATTTACTCAATCAACTTTGCTATCTGGACAACTTCATTCATCATTCTAGCCAAACAACTGAGCCAGAAGAGCAACTTCCTAAAAACTTATGATTACAACTATTATTATGCTTGTCAGACAAACTTTTTAATTTTAAATGCACCTCAAGTGGAAACCAAAATGACCAACTGTAACAAGTTTCAAAACTGAAAAGATATTGCGCTCTTGTACAAATTTGACATTAGAAATCTGTAGATTGAAGTATCACTTAACCCAAAGTCAGGAGTTTAACTTGCATTTCTCCAGTGGCCGATCTCCCAGAAATGCCAAGAGAGTTCCCTTCCTCAAGACAAAATCGGCTTGGTAAAAATTGTGACAAATTGTCTCAATATGGACAAATTGAGACACATTGTTTCAATTTTCACGTTTTTGTCTAGGCCACACTTTCCACCTTAAACCATGTGACCTGAAAGTGACTGACCAAAGATGAAAAATCGAGGCCTAGGAACTAGGCAACATCAATTTAATCTCACTTCAAGGTTGATGGTGTGCATACCAATAAATGCATTTTTCATCTCACCTCGAGTTTGCACATAGCAAGGATTAAAACGTTCTCCTCTGTATGATGACAGAATAGCAGACTTTCCAACTCCATTGTCTCCAACAAGCAACACTTTAGCAGTCTGTTTTGGCGGCAGTTCTGTAGTAACCCTTCGAATCTTTTCTACATGATTGCCAATAAAATGAAAAAAAAACATTGCATCACATCTTTCTGCACATCAGTTTGAGGGAAAAATGTGGTGGCATTTTGACAAGGTCCTGCCACCACCAGCAATAAAGAGAGGGGAATTACGACATTTATTAGGGCTGGCTTGGTGAGTGGCTAAGATGAATCAAATTCTGCACTGTGATTGGCTACCTGAGCAGGCAAGATGGAGCAATCTTGCCCACTTGGAACTACCCGCCATGTCCCACAAGAAAAATGTCCCCGAAAACCATACAATAAATCCTTTATTGACCAAGCTTCTTCACTAAAGATGGCTGGCTCCTTCATTTTTTTGCAAGAGTTTATGGTCCTCGACTCCATTCCGGTCCATAAACAAGCAAAAAGAGAACTTGGCCAATATCCAGCCATCTTGACCTCATACTTGACCAATAACCTACATGTTTTGTAGAAAGAGTAAGTAAAATCTAGCTAGGACAAGTCTGTTTTCTGATATTACTGCCCGAAGGAGGAGTTTGAAATACAGACAATTAGATCACCTGTGTTAAGTGCATATAATATTATTACATGACATGTTTTTTATATCTGCATTTGCAATAGCCTGTGAGCAGGCTCACTTGTTTGGGTAGGGTATCGCGGGTAAAGGAGCTGGCGAGAAGAATGGGGCGAGGAAAAGTGAGCCTGCACGCGAGCTATCGATTTTTGAATTCTCTGCATTCGCTGACGAACGCAGCGATCCAATTGGTTAAAATTGACAGATTACATAAGCCACTGCAAGCTTACTGCATTTCACATCACACGAACTGTTGGTAGGCTTTGTTCAAGGAGCGTTCCTCAAACTTTCAATTCATTCTGACTTAAGTTTTGAACTAAAGCTAGAGCAGAAAATAGCTGTGAATTGTTTACTGGAAGGGAAGGATGTTTTCGCAGTGATGCCAACCAGTTTCGGTACGAGATTTTTTTCAGCTGTTCTCCACAGCGATCGAACAGAAGAAGATTTGAGGAGAGTATCCGCACGGTGTGATTCTAGTTATTTTCCTGTTGATAGGTCTAATTAAAGACCAGGTTAAGGAATGACAACCTTTCGTTTTGACGTGTGCCTTGCTACAAGATGTAAATGACCTTTTTAGCGACGATCCTGTGTCACAACATCTGTTTGTATCAGCAGCTAGAGAAGGCACTCGGCAATGACTTAACTAGGATCCTAAAAGACATATCTTCAAAGGTTCCCCAACAAGTTGGATTGATAGTCATAGACGAATCACGCACTGTGGAGATCTGGACAGGCAAAAATGGTCGGTAGAAACTCAAGCTTTCACTTTTAGCATGAAGAATTAATTTGAACATGCTGTTCAAGGTTCAAGGTTCATTTATTTCACCAGAAGGCATTCCAGTACCTCTGCCATCAGGACAGACCCAGCCGTCATGTACAGATGCTGAAGCTCCCCAATCACCCACCAGTCCCATTCCTACAGAAGGAGAAGTCTTACGTTTAATTGCTGTCAGTTATCTGCAGGCTACACAACCGAGCAGTAAGGATGATTTTGATAGCTTTTTGGCATACATGAAAGACATGCGACTCACTATTGCTGGAGTTAGGGTTGGAAGTTTGCTGATAACAATGAAGTGTGATTCCCTCCAGATCTTGGAAAGATTGTGGGAAGATTATTCATCTGGTTATCTTGGTAGAGAGGTTCAAAGATGCTTTGTTACCGAAGAGATCTTGACACAATTGGGCCTAGCAGAGTTGAAGCTTAAAACAACGATGTCAGAAGAGGAGTATCGAGCATGCAAAAAGTACCTTGGGAAAGATCCAGGAAGAGGTTAGTTTCAGATAACGTCACATGTGATAACATCTATACGTTTTGTTTCTGTACTGATTGGTAAGTAATGTTTACACAATGAGCAGGAGTGTTGTATCAAGTTGTAAAACAGGAGGTGCAGCTGGAGGATTTAGGACTTGATACAACACGAATTGCAAATTTTATGAACTACTTAACAAACTTTACTGTGTATCTATCCATTCCTAGCCTGATATTTAGCCTTTAGGCTATGTTGCCTAAGAAAATTGGTCGTAAAATTTAACCGAGTTTGTATCAGAAATACAGAACCTCATTAAACATTAATTTCTTTTGTATTTTGTTTTTGAATTGTTAATAAGTTTTTTTTATATTACTTAAAAGCAGCTTTTTGTGATGTTGCACTGAGATGATTCAAATTGAAAAATAATTTTTTTTTAAATTCAAACTTGGCAAAAGTGAAGAAAAAAAATGGTTACTATTAGTTGTTTGATTGGATGAATTTTAAAATATTTGCTTAGATACATGTACCTGTGAACTTGAATTAAATCCAGCTGAAATTTCAAATTTACTGACTGAGTTGAACTATAATTATGTAGAATTCAATTAAAGTACATGTAATGATAATAATTGTCTTTATTAAAAACTCTGATTTAAGACATTGGTTTGAATTTACATGTACATTAAAAAAATAGGTAGTCGAGGACTACATGTAGCTACTTCTGTAGGAAGGAAATTAAAAAAAAAGAGAGAGAAAGAAAGGAAACTGCAATGGAAAGCAACTTATTGTTTGGTCTGTTGACCAATTAAAAAAATTATAGGCCTCTGAGAGGACATGAGGTTACTGGTGGGAAATACCGAAGTGCAAAACGAATGAAAGTATACCAACAGAGTTCTCCATGTTTCGTAGTATTTTCATAGCTGTCTTAATTAGGGAACAGGTAAGACAACCAGGAAAAAACCAGGAAATACAAAAGACAAGATAAGACACCTCTGCTAGCACAGTAATGAAAGTAGGAATAAAAAAAACACTGAAATGTTGTTGAAAATGTTTTCGCCATATAGCTAGCGAATGAGTATGACATCAATGATCCAAAACCACAAGCTGAAAGCCAACAATTTTATTTTAAACACGTAGTCCAATAGGTCTTGCCTTTGGTAATAACAATTTAAAATATAATCTATGGGTATAGATCTATCTGCTAACAGGAAATGGAAGTGTATTTTTCCTAGATAGAGCTCTTCAGTTTCAACATGTGCAAATATGCATCCCTTTAACTTGAAATATAATTGAACATTTGCCACAATATTACTTAGCCAAACAACTTGATCTTTTATGAAAACTAACTTAACAAAACTACTTGATCATCTATGGAAACTAACTTAATTAACATAATAACTTGATCCTTCATGAAAACTAACTTAACCAAACAACGTGATTCTCTTGGAATCTTGTGAGGATATGGTACAAAATTTGTTCAAAATTGACTTTACAGGAAGACATACTGATACACAAGAAATGATGTTACTTCAAGGCTTTATCGCGCGACAAAATGTCCAACGGAAGCCGAGAAATTCAATATGCAAAAATGAATTAATTGACTTCGGAGGGCATTAAACGAAACCAAATACAACAGAATTTCTTTCTTGTACTGTTACGGCTGATATTGAGAAAACAACGGAAAATAAAAGCGAAGAACTCGTGTAAAACAAGAAATCAAATTATTTCTTCCCTGTACGGAGGAATTCTATTATTTAATACGGCCAAAGGGGATGAAAGTTGTGAATCAAAAAGACGAAAACAAACCACTTATTTAGGGATCAATTGTATCTTAACTGTGTTATTAGTGTCCATTTATTTCTTTTCTCGTTTGTCTTGTAGTAGCTGAATAACGACTCCAAAATATATTTGAATAAAGCGAATAAAAAAATAAACAAACCGCCTGATGGTCGCCGTGAAATCCAGCGTGGAAGGTACTGTTCACTTTTAAAACCTAAAATTCCCAAACACAGGGGACCAAATGAAAGAAATCAGAAGAAAAGTTCAATAACAATAATTTTTCATTCAAGCTAGGGTGAAGAAACCTAGTTAAATGCAAACAAATATTCCAAAATTTTGCAGACATGCTTCACTGCATGCATGTGCAAATTTATTCTTCACGCTAAAACAAGAGCCTGAGTTCTTGCTGAATTGCTGTTATTTTAAAGTTCGTATAAGAGTTCGCCAGATGATGTACTAATTCGAGGTGTTTCGCTGCCCAAATCGCTCCATCATGGCGAAGTCAAACATCTCGGTTCAGCGTTGGTTTTTCTGGTGGAAATTCTGAGCAGACCGTCAAACAACTTAGAGAAGTCTTTTCTAGAAAACACCGTGCACATTGCTTGAAAGCTGTGTCTGGTTACTGGTGCAAAATAGCAAAACATTGTAAACAAATCCTCTCACCTGTAATCGCCAACTGTTCAATAACTCCATGCACACTGCTCCACATGGAAAGAAAGCAACGTCAATGGAACGTTTCACTCGATAAGTAGTCGATCGTTCACGAGCGCGGACGAAAATGGATCGGCTAACATCGAGATTGGCCTCCGCTATCGTCGGCGTGGAAGCGTTTCGTCGAGTTTGGAATCGTATAAAACCGATAATCCGAGATAAATCGATAAATGTTCCCAACACAATCCGAAGATTGGACCACTCACGGACTTACACACTCGATAACATAGTAGCTATTTCTCTTCTACGAAGAGAAGTAGCTACAAAAAGACACACTGGAAAGAAAGGTAAATATACATAACAAGTACATTGCATGTATAGATAATTATACACTAATACCAAATTATGATTATGCCAAACCAGATAAAAAACTGTTTTTTGACAAGTTGAAAAATTATATAATTATTATCAGATTATCACAATTGTGATTCTTCTGCCCATGTTTTGCTTTGCAAATATAGCCTGCGAGCAGGCTCACTTGTTTGGATAGGGTATCATGGTCAAAAGCAACAAAGAACTGAGAACCGGGGAACCCGGTGAGAGGAATGAGGCGAGGAAAAGTGAGTCTGCACGCGAGCAATTGATTTTTGAATTCCGCCCCTCGCAAGGTGTCAAGTCGGCATTTCACACGTGTCAGATAACTATACAATGGGAGCAAGGTGAAATGCAAACAAAGATGACAGCGCATTGCACGCACATGGAGACTTTTGCGGAGGATGGTCAAACTTCATGGATGGCGCGATGAGTTAACTTTCAACTATTGTTTTCGGGGAATTTTTTTTTATTCGAAACCACATATAACAGAATTTCCATTCTTGTACTATCACGGCTACATTTGAGAAACAACAAATATTGAAAGCAAAAGAAACATGTGAAAACCAATGTGATAACAACAAAGCAAATAATCTCTTTGCCGCACAACGAAATTTATTACAGCGGCACTGCAAAAGAAAGATGAAAGTCACAAGTCAAAAAGATGACAAAACAGCTAATTCCTTTGAGATCAATCTATTTCAACTGTACTAAGTTAGTAGCCATTTAGTTCTTTTTTCAGCAGTTCTGTAGTAGCTGAATAAAACTCCAAAGAATATAGTTACTTGAACGAAGCGAATAAACTAAACAAACAAACCGCAATCGTTGCTGCAAATTAACTATGCAGAAATCCAGTGTGCATGAAAAATAAAGTTCACTTTTGAAACCTAAATTTCCCAAATACAGGGAACCAGATGAAAGAAATGTGAAAGAGAGTACAATAGCAAAATATTTTCATTCAAGCTGTGGTGAAGAAAGCTCTTTGAAAGCAAAAAAAATATTGAGAATTTCGCAGACGTACTGTACTTCCTTAGTGTGAAATAAATGAACCTTGAACCTTGAACAGCATGTTCAAATTAATTCTTCATGCTAAAAGTGAAAGCTTGAGTTTCTACCGACCATTTTTGCCTGTCCAGATCTCCACAGTGCGTGATTCGTCTACGACTATCAATCCAACTTGTTGGGGAACCTTTGAAGATATGTCTTTTAGGATCCTTGTTAAGTCATTGCCGAGTGCCTTCTCTAGCTGCTGATACAAACAGATGTTGTGGCACAGGATCGTCGCTAAAAAGGTCATTTACATCTTGTAGCAAGGCACACGTCAAAACGAAAGGTTGTCATTCCTTAATCTGGTCTTTAATTAGACCTATCAACAGGAAAATAACTAGAATCACACCGTGCGGATACTCTCCTCAAATCTTCTTCTGTTCGATCGCTGTGGAGAACAGCTGAAAAAAATCTCGTACCGAAACTGGTTGGCATCACTGCGAAAACATCCTTCCCTTCCAGTAAACAATTCACAGCTATTTTCTGCTCTAGCTTTAGTTCAAAACTTAAGTCAGAATGAATTGAAAGTTTGAGGAACGCTCCTTGAACAAAGCCTACCAACAGTTCGTGTGATGTGAAATGCAGTAAGCTTGCAGTGGCTTATGTAATCTGTCAATTTTAACCAATTGGATCGCTGCGTTCGTCAGCGATTGCAGAGAATTCAAAAATCGATAGCTCGCGTGCAGGCTCACTTTTCCTCGCCCCATTCTTCTCGCCAGCTCCTTTACCTGCGATACCCTACCCAAACAAGTGAGCCTGCTCACAGGCTATTGCAAATGCAGATATAAAAAACATGTCATGTAATAATATTATATGCACTTAACACAGATGATCTAATTGTCTGTATTTCAAACTCCTCCTTCGGGCAGTAATATCAGAAAACAGACTTGTCCTAGCTAGATTTTACTTACTCTTTCTACAATACATGTAGGTTATTGGTCAAGTATGAGGTCAAGATGGCTGGATATTGGCCAAGTTCTCTTTTTGCTTGTTTATGGACCGGAATGGAGTCGAGGACCATAAACTCTTGCAAAAAAATGAAGGAGCCAGCCATCTTTAGTGAAGAAGCTTGGTCAATAAAGGATTTATTGTATGGTTTTCGGGGACATTTTTCTTGTGGGACACGGCGGGTAGTTCCAAGTGGGCAAGATTGCTCCATCTTGCCTGCTCAGGTAGCCAATCACAGTGCAGAATTTGATTCATCTTAGCCACTCACCAAGCCAGCCCTAATAAATGTCGTAATTCCCCTCTCTTTATTGCTGGTGGTGGCAGGACCTTGTCAAAATGCCACCACATTTTTCCCTCAAACTGATGTACAGAAAGATGTGATGCAATGTTTTTTTTTCATTTTATTGGCAATCATGTAGAAAAGATTGGAAGGGTTACTACAGAACTGCCGCCAAAACAGACTGCTAAAGTGTTGCTTGTTGGAGACAATGGAGTTGGAAAGTCTGCTATTCTGTCATCATACAGAGGAGAACGTTTTAATCCTTGCTATGTGCAAACTCGAGGTGAGATGAAAAATGCATTTATTGGTATGCACACCATCAACCTTGAAGTGAGATTAAATTGATGTTGCCTAGTTCCTAGGCCTCGATTTTTCATCTTTGGTCAGTCACTTTCAGGTCACATGGTTTAAGGTGGAAAGTGTGGCCTAGACAAAAACGTGAAAATTGAAACAATGTGTCTCAATTTGTCCATATTGAGACAATTTGTCACAATTTTTACCAAGCCGATTTTGTCTTGAGGAAGGGAACTCTCTTGGCATTTCTGGGAGATCGGCCACTGGAGAAATGCAAGTTAAACTCCTGACTTTGGGTTAAGTGATACTTCAATCTACAGATTTCTAATGTCAAATTTGTACAAGAGCGCAATATCTTTTCAGTTTTGAAACTTGTTACAGTTGGTCATTTTGGTTTCCACTTGAGGTGCATTTAAAATTAAAAAGTTTGTCTGACAAGCATAATAATAGTTGTAATCATAAGTTTTTAGGAAGTTGCTCTTCTGGCTCAGTTGTTTGGCTAGAATGATGAATGAAGTTGTCCAGATAGCAAAGTTGATTGAGTAAATAAAATGAGCCCCTTCAGTTTCCTGCCTTACATAAATATTTATGAAGGACCATAAAATTGAAATATAAACGTATTTATATTTATTTAAAATTTAAAAATATAAATACGTTTAACTAAAATCAACAACAAGCATTTTGCAAGCTCATCTAGATGCGTGCATACACAATCTGTTATTGTCTAGGCTACTCCTGGTTGTTTGTCTCAGATATGCCACCAAAATCAATTCACCGTGAACGCCCGGGACAAAGCCATTCATGAACTAAGCAAAAGTTGAATAAAATATACCGCTGCTCTTACTGTTATGCGACAGTCAAAATCCAAATGTTCTTTGCAAACAGTGGCACCTTCCATGGATTACTGGTCTGCGGATTAGCAGCTTCGCACCCACAGGAAAGATGTTGGGTGATGGCAAACTCTTCAGCAAGATTTTTGTCATGAGCGCACGGCACTGCGGACCCATATTCCATAAAAGGTACCACTGTTTGATCAATGGATGTCAAAGAGCATTTTGACTTTGAAGGTGGCATAACAGTAAAAATAGTGGGAACGTTAAGCCTAGTTGTTCTTTTTGTTTTGCAGAGAGAGAAATTGAGCATGCCAATGTACAGGTGGGAAAAGTATCCATAGACCTTGAAATATGGTAAGCAAGGGAAAGATATGAGTGTGTTAATAGACATTTATAACATAGCTAGCAGAGCCACGCAATCAAATTTAGTATACGTAAGCGTGCTTAAAATCCCGATGGTGCACTCTCGCGCTGATGGCGTGAGCAAATCGCTTTGCCAGAAAAATTTTTTTTCGCGCGAGCGGCCATTGTTAGCGTGGGGAAAAATATTCAGATATTTCGCGACAATATTGGATAGAAACAGAGACTCCACCCACCAGTCCCAAAACAAAGACAATTTCCGACCTTTTCTCTTGGGCTGGAGTTCTTAAATGAGGCAGAAAAAGAGAAAAACAACGGAACAGGAGACTCAGCATCGGCGCCATCACGATTCGCTTCACTGTTCGAGGGTGAAATGCAATTTTGACAGAAAGACACTCTGGTAAAACCAAACAAGTTACAAACTGGTCTGTTTCATCCTTCAAAGGTAAGCTTAAATTTTTCCGTTTTGAAATTGCTAAATATGAAACTCGAGCTTTCAAAAGAAAGATTGAAATAAAACCAATTCCTATTTTGTTTATTTCGCTTACCGCGAACAATCACTTCTGATATTGTTGTCCGTTATTCGCGTCGGATTTTATGCACAATTCCACCGGCTATGTTATAAAACAATTGGTTCATGCTTTTAGCTGTGCACTATCGAGTTATGGAGCACTTGGGAAGTTTGGAGAGCACTCAAGAAGCTAGAGTTGCCCTCGGCTACGCCTCGGGCAACTCTTACGCTTCTTTCGTGCTCTCCAAACTTCCCGCGTGCTCCATAACTCGATAGTGCATGCTAAAGCATGAACCAATTGTTAAGTAATAAACTATATAAGAAGTTACAGTATGTTTTCCACACTGTCAGTGCTTCTCATTAATGTATTCCAGAAATCAAGAATTTTGTATTGTCTTCCAGACTTTATGTTCCAGTTGATTTTTCACTGTTACATAACCACCGCAAAAATCCAGAAAGAATGTTTCATGAGTATTTTGTCTTATAAGTAGCATCTCATTTAAAATACTCTTTTTATCAGCAATTGTATTTTTTGCAATTGAGTTTAAGGATGGGCATGGAGTGGAGAGTTAGTATTTAAAGTTAAGCAATGTTTCAATATTCTAGTGTTGCCTTTAGTTAGTATCTTAGGGTTAACTTAGAGCTACATCTTCATGTCAGTGGAGAATTAGATTATACATGTAGGTTAGGGTTAGTTTTTGGCCAGGGTTAGCAATCAAATATTGTAAGGGTCACCCTTGCTTGGTGCTGACCCAAAAATTCCATTACAAAAAGTTTAAGATGGTCAGGGCTGCTTCCAGTTTTTGAGAGAAGCATATCATTTACCTATGGAACTTCTACTGTATGCTATCTTGCAGTGTTGTTGAAAGAGGAGAGGTACTTGGCATGGGTTGGCTTCTGCAGAGGAATAGAGTCTTATCCCCTGGCACATGAAGTGTATTCATGGCCAGTAATAGGTGTAACCCTAAGTTGCTTCTTTGCAAATGTAAATTATTTGAGCCCTATTTAGTCACCTATTGTCTAGGAACACTTTGTAAAACCTTAATAATCTTAATCTAAGTCTTCCTTCACCTTCATGTATCTCTTTTGTGACTAGGTGTCACCTAAGGCCTCTACAGAATGCTTCCAGTCTTGTCTGTTTGCTGCAGTACTTTTCGTACTTCCGTCCATGATTTCCACCTTGCCCCCTTCCTGTCTTTCTCTACTCTGTGTCCCCAGGTGGTCTTTGGTCATCTTATCCTTCTTCTACCTTTGGGTGCCTTCTTCAGGGTTGCGATGTTACCTAAAGATGGCTTTAGATACATTACTTCCATTAATTTAATGTTTGATCAGTAAGTCTTAGTAAGAGCGAAAGTAATTCACATTTGCTTTGATTTTTGCATTCTTATGCTATACAATTGGCTTAAAAACTCGCGTTTTTTTTCATCCAGTCAGAGGACAAACCTACCTGTAAACCAAATGTGACTTGCTCGAACTTATTTTCTGTGCTTCACTTCAGCTACATGTAATTGTTTGAGTAGTGATTGGTTCACTGTATTGTCTGTGTGCTTTGTGATTGGCCAGAGTGATTACTATGGTGTTGGTTTTACGACACTCAAAAATTTACATATAAAGAAAGTAGTTTTCAATTTTGAAAACTGCTTTTATATGTATTTTAAAGAATTCTTCAATTTGGTGAACATTATGTTAATAATGTTTTAGTAGTTTGCATCTGTCTGTGTCCAATCATGTCTGGGTCTCAAAGCTTTGAGCAGCCTCTGCTATCAATGGTTGTCCGTCAAGGTCAAGGGCTTGAAGTAGCATTTATTATTTTAACAATTGCCTGGGATTCTTAGTCTGTTAAAATATGCCATTCTATCTCTTGGTTAACAGGGACACACCTGGTAATAGTAACTGCAGGACAATCACAGCTGCATATATGCGGGAAGGTGTCAAGGTATGTATTATGCACAAAGCTACAGCAAAGGCCAAGCTGGCAGTGAAAGAGTCGCTCATTGAGAGCTAACCCAAGGATACAAAGATCTTTTTTCTCACATTAGGAAGATTGTGAAACAGGATGGGTTGCTACAGGTCGGGAAATTGTCAGGGAAAAATAATTACTCAAGGTCAGGGAAGAAACAGGGAACTTATACTACTTGTTACAATTGGTAGTATACCTCATTGAACATTGAACATTGAACATCTTGTGAACAAATTATCTTCAGATATCAGTCAAATAATTAAAAAAACTGGAAATTAATGACATTCGTGCGAGAATTTTCTAGACAAGAGATTTTCTAAAATTTTTACTGCAGTCAAATAATGAGTTACTTGTGTCAGAAATGCAAAAAAATTTGGGGTCGCTGACTTCGTTTCAGAAATAAAGCGTGTGGAAAACTACCCTGATTGTGAAACATAACTTAATTACCATAATTCACCATGGTCTACAGAGGTTTATAGTTAAAATATCGAAGGTGAGTCAACGGGGGCAAATGATCTTACTCATATTTTGTAGAGGTGGGTCTGTTGCATAAATAATTTCAATATTTTTTTTAGGGACACAGTGAAATTGCTAGAGAAAAATAATGATCCATCCAAAAAAAAATAGGGGTCACTGAACGCCCAAGATCGTTAAATCCTGGTAAAGCTCTAGCAATGGCCTTCTGCCCTATCATTGTTCATTTTATTACTTAGCACCTGCTCTCATGCATGACATAGCCCAATGTAGAAACGTGAGAGGACTGGGACGAGTTTTTAATATTGATTAGATTGAAAATCTAATCATTTCAACTGAAATTTTACTGAATGAAAAGGTACCCAGTCAAGTTTGAGAGTTTTCAGCGGAAAACTGTCTAAATGGGAGCCTTTCAAAAGTTGCAAAAATCCATACAAACTCTTTAAATTTTGTGGCCTCTCTACCCAATCCTTACAAACTCTCTACTTTACGTGATATTTGAAGAGCTATCATTTTGCCATTTTCCTCCTCTAAATACTTCTATACTTACTTAAGACTCTCAAGTTTAGTTGATTTTTCATTGGATATCTTAGTTTTCCAAACAAACGGAAAACAACCATACTCTTTCCCAGTCCTGTCAGTGGGCTATGGCGTGTGAATTTGTGTGCGCAGTAAGGATGTGCAGAAACAATTAGTGCGAGTGTCTTTGATATAATTATAGTTAGTTTTCCAAGGTAGAAATATGCCAAGGAAGAGATAATAACCAAAAATAAGCTTGAATAGTAATGACTCAGAAATATTAAATACAACATGCTAATTTTATCCTGATACATGCTTGTTTCTCGTATTTTTAGGGAGTGATTGTAGTGTTCGACGTAACTTCAGATGATACCTACTTTAATCTGCAACACTGGGTCAAAACAGTCAAACAGGTGATAATTGATCAACAGTTTATTTCTGATTACTATTTCATCATATAA
>JAHPZR010025587.1:0-10000 GCA_019787425.1 Platygyra sinensis
ATATACCTTAAAATCGTAAAATGTGTGATACTTAATACCTAAAATTATTTTAAAACAGAATACTAAATACCTAAAAATGAATAAGACAGATCTTAGTAGAAGAGAAACTCGTTATTCACTGCCCTCTTTCGCTTCCTTTGCGGCCGACCAACGTCCGTGGTCATTGAATCTTTGTCACCTTGTTCCTCAAAGTAGTTCTCAGCAAAAGGTTCTTCATCAGCTTCATTGCAAGAGGTGGTGTCAGTGGACCCGTTCAACCAGGCCAGGAGCAGATAATACTCCCCCTCATCTATTTCAATAGTTTCATTGTCAACAACTCTAATGTTGCTTACCATCCCTTTTATTGCCTCTTTTGGGATGACATGTTGTTCTCCAGAAGTAGTAATAATAGCGGATCGACAACATCCTGGGTGTGACAAAGAGTTCTGACATACCCAGCACTGTCACAGTCGTCAACGACATCCTCTAATAGTTTTTAAATTTACAGTGGGCTGTTTGGAGCAGAACGCGGTTTGTACATTCGGGAAACTACAACTCGCATACGTAGACTGAGTAATGACAATGTTGTGTTGTAAGGTAAAGTCTGCCTTCGGGCCAAGTGGCCCATCAGGCCGGAGCTTATCCCGGTTTCTGTAGCATGAAGCGACTGGGAGTATTCCCACTCCCCCGTAGATGGGATGCTGGTTCATCGCAGGGTTACCCCCAGCATTAAATTCGCCGGTACCCATTTATACACCTGGGTGGAGAAGGGCACCGTGAGAGTAAAGTGTCTTGCCCAAGAACACAATGTCCCCGGCCAGGGCTCGAACCCGGAGCGCTCGCTCCGGCGTCGAGCGCACTAACCATGAGGCCACCGCGCCTCACCCTCTGATATCTTATTCAGCGGGGATGTCTTCATTTAGAAGCACGTCAAAGTCAACTAAAAGTTGTTCTGGGGGTGCAGACTCGTAGAGGTTCAATGGCAAGGTACCTGGCTTGTCTTTCGTTGAAAAGTTCCTTGTGGTATTCTGCCTACCACTCCTGCCGTACTGCTGTGCCCACTGTCGGAGCTCGTTCAATTGTTTCCTAGTTAAGCAACCAGACGAAGGCTTTGGTAATTTCGCAAGGTCGCAGAAGTTTACGTCAACATCGCCTAAAGTAGGCTGAAGGTAGTAGAAGGCCACTGGATTTGTAAAGTACCTGTAGCTTGTACCTGTGACGTCACGTTTCAATAATTCGCTGATACATCTGGGAAAGCGCAAGCAGAAGTCGAGCACCATGGCAGTATCTGTATTACCTCCTCTCATACTGGAAAAGAAGTTTTGAACAAAGAGAGTTAAGAGGCTTTCAACGTCTACGTGTTGAATAAAGTTCGGGTTGAGCTCCATCACCTTTGTCTTTAGTCTTGAGAGGCCTTCCAGGATCATCTTCACGGAGTTCAGGGTGGTGACAGATAATGTCCCGTCTGGTCCTTGAGTCTGGGAAGTTGAGCCTTTGATGCCTTGACTGACTTTTAATGAGGCTTCTTCGTGAAAAGCATAGCACTGCTGGACACGGGTAACTGTCTCATCGTAACTTAATCTTGTTTTTGTCCCAGTCAGATTGAAGGCTGACAGAAAGAGCCAGAGATTTTGCAAGTATTTGATTAGTGCATGAACACTGGTAATTAATCGAAATCTTCCAGAGCTTGAGTCAACAACAAAAATAGAGTGTGAATCCTTCTCGCAACATACTCCTGTTGGCTGCGAGAAAGACGCAGTTAAATCACATCCATCTCTTGATTCAGTGTGACCAGATCCAGCGAATTTAGTCACTTGTTTGGATACGACATTGAATTCTGTGAGTTTAATGGCCCCTCTATAAACAAGATAAGATTGCCGAGGGTCGGATCCAACTACAGTGGAACCTCGATTTAACGAACCTCTATTTAGCGAAGTCCTCGATATAACGAACAATACTCTATGTCCCGGCCAAAATTACAGTAAAATGTATGGAATAGAACCTCGATATAACGAACATAATCCGGAAGCCCAAACGTAAAATATACCTCGATATAACGAATTACAATGTCTACACGCGACAGAAGATAAACGCTGAACAGATCAACACTCAGCAAATCCTTTAATCCTTGTGGTAAAGAGATAGCAACCTTTAAGTCAACGGCTTATATATGTCGTAGACATTGGCACTATAGTATTTCCACAGAAGTCACCTGTGTTACAAATCAATCATTAACTATGACCTCGATATAACGAACATTTTGGTCGTTTCCCCTCAAATTCGTTATATCGAGGTTTTCGATATAACGAACCCTCGATTTAACGAACAAATTAGCCGGTCCCCAGCGACTTCGTTAAATCGAGGTTCCACTGTAAAACGATGAAGAAAACTACCGACCGCTCGCAACACCTATGGTTTGACCAAGCCTATACTAGGGTGGCGCAACTTACAAGAGAACTACACCAAAGCCGCCATATAGACACAATGACTGAAAAATGGCCATCTCAAACAGCCAAATTCACCACGTATCCCAGAAATCTATCCCCTTTGTAAACACAAGTATCCAAGAAAATGGTTTCTTTTTCTGATATTTCAGGCGTAAATTTGATGGTAGGATGATGTCTATTAGCCTGTTTAATGAACCCATCTATTTCCTCAATGTTTATGTTCCACAAAGAGAACACATCATCGATATATCTTTTCCACACAAGTGGTTTTTTGTGCTCTCATTAAGGATTTCTGTCTCAACAGCCGCCATGAATAGGTTGGCAAAAGAGACCGCCATTTTAGTTCCCATAGCAGTTCCATGTATCTGGAGATAGTTTTTTCCATTGAACTGGAAAGAGTTCTCTTTAAGTATTAGTCTGAGTATATCTATGAGGAAGCGGGTTGGAATAGGAGGCATAGGGCAAAGGCAAAGGTTGTTATGGAAGCGCTCGTATGCATTGCACACGGTAGTAATGCCTTCCTCCTACGGTATGTTTGTGCACAGGCTGGTTACATCCATAGACACCAGAATGATGTTTTCTGGAACTATCGTATTCTCTATGAAGTTGATAAAGTCTGTCGTATCTTTGAGATACGAGTCTTGTAGTTTGGCTATAGGCTGGAGCAGACTGTCTACAAATGATGATATATGTTCGGTTGGGCCTTCGCAGCCCGATATGATAGGTTCTACCGACTGGGTGAACTTTATGGATCGTTGTGAGGGTGTAGAATTCTGGGATACGTGGTGAATTTGCTGTTTGAGATGGCCATTTTTTCAGTCATTGTGTCTATATGGCGGCTTTGGTGTAGTTCTCTTGTAAGTTGCTCCACCCTAGTATAGGCTTGGTCAACCATAGGTGTTGCGAGCGGTCGGTAGTTTTCTTCATCGTTTACAGTGGAACCTCGATTTAACGAAGTCGCTGGGGACCGGCCTAATTTGTTCGTTAAATCGAGGGTTCGTTATATCGAAAACCTCGATATAACGAATTTGAGGGAAAACGACCAAAATGTTCGTTATATCGAGGTCATAGTTAATGATTGATTTGTAACACAGGTGACTTCTGTGGAAATACTATAGTGCCAATGTCTACGACATATAATAAGCCGTTGACTTAAAGGTTGCTATCTCTTTACCACAAGGATTAAAGGATTTGCTGAGTGTTGATCTGTTCAGCGTTTATCTTCTGTCGCGTGTAGACATTGTAATTCGTTATATCGAGGTATATTTTTACGTTTGGGCTTCCGGATTATGTTTCGTTATATCGAGGTTCTATTCCATACATTTTACTGTAATTTTGGCCGGGACATAGAGTATTGTTCGTTATATCGAGGACTTCGCTAAATAGAGGTTCGTTAAATCGAGGTTCCACTGTAGTTGGATCCGACCCTCGGCAATCTTATCTTGTTTATAGAGGGGCCATTAAACTCACAGAATTCAATGTCGTATCCAAACAAGTGACTAAATTCGCTGGATCTGGTCAGACTGAATCAAGAGATGGATGTGATTTAACTGCGTCTTTCTCGCAGCCAACAGGAGTATGTTGTGAGAAGGATTCACACTCTATTTTTGTTGTTGACTCAAGCTCTGGAAGATTTCGATTAATTACCAGTGTTCATGCACTAATCAAATACTTGCAAAAATCTCTGGCTCTTTCTGTCAGCCTTCAATCTGACTGGGACAAAAACAAGATTAAGGCCCCGTTTACACGGGTCCGGACAAATTTTTTGCACGGACGAATTTTGTTCCTGGACCGCCTGTTTACATGGATCCGTGCCGGATCCGTGCAAATTCTGTTCCAGTGGTGTTTACACGGATCCGTGCAAATTTTAGACCAGATGCGGCATTTGATTCCAGGCCATACCCGCGCTATGTGTGCAAAAAGTTGCACGGTTCGGGTGTTTACACGAGTCCGTACAAATATGGAACCGTGCCGGTCAAAAAGCGGACCTGCTTTTTTCAGGTCCCAAACTTGCACACTTAGCCGTTCAAAAATTCGTCCAGTTCCGCCGGTCCCGTGTAAACGCAAGGTGGAACCGTGCAAGTTTTTGTCCGTGCAAAAATTTGTCCGGACCCGTGTAAACGGGGCCTAAGTTACGATGAGACAGTTACCCGTGTCCAGCAGTGCTATGCTTTTCACGAAGAAGCCTCATTAAAAGTCAGTCAAGGCATCAAAGGCTCAACTTCCCAGACTCAAGGACCAGACGGGACATTATCTGTCACCACCCTGAACTCCGTGAAGATGATCCTGGAAGGCCTCTCAAGACTAAAGACAAAGGTGATGGAGCTCAACCCGAACTTTATTCAACACGTAGACGTTGAAAGCCTCTTAACTCTCTTTGTTCAAAACTTCTTTTCCAGTATGAGAGGAGGTAATACAGATACTGCCTTGGTGCTCGACTTCTGCTTGCGCTTTCCCAGATGTATCAGCGAATTATTGAAACGTGACATCACAGGTACAAGCTACAGGTACTTACAAATCCAGTGGCCTTCTACTACCTTCAGCCTACTTTAGGCGATGTTGACGTAAACTTCTGCGACCTTGCGAAATTACCAAAGCCTTCGTCTGGTTGCTTAACTAGGAAACAATTGAACGAGCTCCGACAGTGGGCACAGCAGTACGGCAGGAGTGTTAGGCAGAATACCACAAGGAACTTTTCAACGAAAGACAAGCCAGGTACCTTGCCATTGAACCTCTACGAGTCTGCACCCCCAGAACAACTTTTAGTTGACTTTGACGTGCTTCTAAATGAAGACATCCCCGCTGAATAAGATATCAGAGGGTGAGGCGCGGTGGCCTCATGGTTAGTGCGCTCGACGCCGGAGCGAGCGCTCCGGGTTCGAGCCCTGGCCGGGGACATTGTGTTCTTGGGCAAGACACTTTACTCTCACGGTGCCCTTCTCCACCCAGGTGTATAAATGGGTACCGGCGAATTTAATGCTGGGGGTAACCCAGCATTCCCATCTACGGGGGAGTGGGAATACTCCCAGTCGCTTCATGCTACAGAAAACCGGGATAAGCTCCGGCCTGATGGGCCACTTGGCCCGAAGGCAGACTTTACCTTACAACGCAACATTGTCATTACTCAGTTTCCCGAATGTACAAACCGCGTTCTGCTCCAAACAGCCCACTGTATATTTCAAAACTATTAGAGGATGTCGTTGACGACTGTGACAGTGCTGGGTATGTCAGAACTCTTTGTCACACCCAGGATGTTGTCGATTCGCTATTATTTACTACTTCTGGAGAACAACATGTCATCCCAAAAAGAGGCAATAAAAGGGATGTTAAGCAACATTAGAGTTGTTGACAATGAAACTATTGAAATAGATGAGGGGGAGTATTATCTGCTCCTGGCCTGGTTGAACGGGTCCACTGACACCACCTCTTGCAATGAAGCTGATGAAGAACCTTTTGCTGAGAACTACTTTGAGGAACAAGGTGACAAAGATTCAATGACCACGGACGTTGGTCGGCCGCAAAGGAAGCGAAAGAGGGCAGTGAATAACGAGTTTCTCTTCTACTAAGATCTGTCTTATTCATTTTTAGGTATTTAGTATTCTGTTTTAAAATAATTTTAGGTATTAAGTATCACACATTTTACGATTTTAAGGTATATTGGTATCTCCTGGGGAAAATATAGGGTATATTGGTATCCCACTACCCCCCCCCTGGCCGGGCCTGTATTTTCCTTCAAAACAACAATGAACTATTGTCTTTTGCCGAAAGTTTTGCTTTCAAAGTCGAAGAAATGTGCCTGCAACATCTTTCTACCCTCAGTTTGAAAGGAAACGAACCTGATGGTTTGCAAATGGAAGAAAATCTTGGCAAATCGAAACGCCATTTTTTCGCTTTGTGAAGCGAGCTGCACGGCGCAGTTTAAACCGGATGTGACGTCACTTTCGTTGGATGATCCATATACGAAAAGAGTCTTCTGCCCCGCCCCTGGGTTAGACTACAAAGTGCTTCGGTTAGCCTACTCGGTTAGCTCTTATGAAATAGTAAGGGTGGACACTTTATAATTTCAAAAATTTCGAGATCCAGCACCTAGCTCGCTGGTAGTGTAGTGGTTATCACGCCTTGTTCGTAGAGCTGGTGGACGGGGTTCGACTCCCACCCCTGCTTTTTAGTAATTTCCTTTTTCAGACTTAGAAAAAAAATTACAAGTGCCCGGAGCCATTTCTTAAATTAATGCCACGTACGGACTCCGATCTAGAGAAGGTAAGTAGCATTTAAGTTAGATCTGAATACTGCCGTATTCGTAAAACGAATTACAAGAAGGAAGAGCGGGAAGGTAGCTAGTTTTATTGTTTCGCTATTTTCTGTGTTGACAGCGTAAATTGTGGATCGGAAAACACAAAACCATGCTATGCTCGAAAACCACAACAGAAAGAACAAGCTCGATTTTTACTTTAGTTTACGCCCACAATAAATTTCAAGTACATTAATACTCTTAATAAATATCTTGCCTTGTATTAGGGACAGAAATTAAGCCAAAAAATTGTTTTCAAGAACACGTCTCAACCGTATTATCATTTATCTGGGAGAAGCCGCTGTCCTTAATCACTCATCACTCAAGTAAATCGGGTTAATCGGCATGGCGGATAACGACCTTCGTAATCATATGATTGAGGAATTTTACCTTCCCGCTCTTCATTCTTGTAATTCGTTTTACGAATACGGCAGTATTCAGACTTAACTTAAATGCTACTTACCTTCTCTAGATCGGAGTCCGCCGAGTCAAGCCATCTTGCTCACAAATACACGTGTTCGTAACTTGAGCCCGCAATAAATCTAGCAGCGGTCTACAAATGAGTGCTAGAGAAAAAAAAGTCGCGCCAGACAAAAAAAGTCGCGCCAGACAAAAAAAAGTCGCGCTAGCGAAAAAAAAAGTCGCGTCAGCGAAAAAAAGTTGCGCCGGCGAAAAAAAGTCGCGCTAGACAAAAAAAAGTCGCGCCAGAGAGAAAAAGTCGCGCTAGCGGAAAAAAAGTCGCGCCAAAGGTAAGAAAGTGTACATCCGCAATATGAAGCTGTACGCACGCGTGTATGGCACTTACAGGGCTCCGTATAAGGGCCTACTGACGTGTTTTTTGGGGTGCGTTGCTAAGGATGTAATGGTCAAGTAATTTGAGAGAATTTGGCATTATTTGGGTCAGTTTCAAACTTTTGTAAACCAATGACCTTAAATATGACGTCATTATGCCACGCCCATGGTCACGTGACCGATAAAAGAAAAATCTAAATTTTTCTACGTGCTACACAATTTGTGTATTTAATCAGTGGTTTGACAATTTGTATTCATTTTTGTATCCTGCTAAGCATGGGTTTCTTTTCATTTTGAAAAATGTTCTTTTTAAAGAGATAAACGATAATGAAATACCCATAACATTTTTAAACAAAATGTTTTGGGAAAACCAATGCTTAGCTATATTCTGTATTTTGGGGTGAACTTTGTCACATAAAAAAATATTAATTCATTTTAAAAACCACCGGAAATTAAGCGTTTTTGCCAAACCGGAAGTCCGTTCCTTTACACATGCGCAGTTGATCTGACAACAGAAAGCGCGAGGTGAACACGTTCGATGTGATGCAGTAGACTGGGGTCTACTAAAACAAGGAGATTTTATTTATTCGAAAGAAATTACACGAAACTCCCGGCCTTCTATGTGAATCAGGAACTTTTTTGCTGCATTTTTTGTTCTGAGGCAATGGGAAAAGGTGAGTTTTTCAGGGATGAAAACAGGACTTAAAATTTCGCGCTTTGAATGAGTAAGATCTTCTTGCGCTAGTTGTACGCGTAAGCTTTTGATTTATGAATAAACTCTTCTCTCTGGTATCGAGTTAATTTGTGAGTTTCTCAAAACAATGCTTAGTCATAACCCATTTCTGCTTTCGATAGTTTCTTATTCTTTCTACCTCTTTGTCGAGTTTGCAGAAGTTTTAATTTTGAAAGGAAAATCTGACGCGTGCAAGTAGCTAATTTGCATAGTGGAGCGCGTGCACTTTTATGTCCGAGTCGGTGTCAAAAACTTGACAAAGTATTTTTTTCGCCATCTTTTGTGCTGAGATGCTGCAACAGTCTTCGCCAACGCTATAAGGCTACTAACATCATTTGCGTTTTTTCAGCAAAGTGAAATTTTTTACTGGGAAAAAAACAAAATCAAATCGTTATTCGGGTTAAACTGTTGGTCAAGAAAGCGATACCGTAACCTTGCTGATTATCTCTGTTGTTTTCCGATATTTCCAGCTAAACTTTCTCTTCCCTACTCTCCTTCCCGACATTAAATCAACCCAAGTATTTGTAATGTTTTGTATTTTACTTTTTTTTGGTTTGGTTTTGTTCTCTTTAAAGTTTTAGAACGACTATAATTGAAATAACAAACTAGATAAACTGCAAAGCCGTGAACGAAGATCCTGCTTGATTTAACGTTGGATCTCGATGGAGATGGAGATCTAATCGCCGCAAACGCAAACCCCGTAACATAAACACCACCATAAGACTTGACACCACTTCTGTCATTAACCTGTCACAAACTCCACTTCTCACGACGAATCCTCAGTTCTCGCTCGTGGTTTAACCTTTTGCCCTACACCCAGACGTATTAATTGGACAGAATTATCAGCTGACGTTAATGACTTTACACGACGGATGCGACTTAAGGTCCGGTAATACGGGCAGCATTTTCTTCAACTTGTCTCGCAACATTGTTGCATTGCAAGTTGAAACCCTCTGTTGCGCGTATTACCGCGTTTGCGACCAACTTGTCTCGCAGCAAAATACAGTGTTGCAAGTCTGCAGAATTCTACACCTATAATTGGTCAAACCTGTGTAATTGACTATGGTCAGTCAAGAGAAAGATTATAGCTTTTTAGAGAACGACACGTTCCCCAACCTTTATGATGCAAAGTTTATGAGGGAAAATTTATGAGTGAGTATTTGGAGAGACAAATTTACGAGCGACTACTTAAGAGCGAACCTTCCATCGTGAAACTTATCGAGAATAAGAGCGACTTACCAAAGCTATCTATATTGAGTGAACCTTCCATCGTAAAATCTATCGAGAATCAAAGCGAACACTTATCAAAGCTGACTTTATATCATCTTAAAAAACGTGCTACAAGGCGATCTAGACGTGCTCGTGAACCGAGCAGAATTCCACTGCTATTGCTAAGAGGTATCAACAAGAGGGTGTCTCGAAAACTCAGACCTCGAAAACTCAGACCCCAGACCCGAAAAAAATCAGACCCTCGGGTGTCTCGAAACTCAGACCCGAAAAACTCAGACCCTCGGGTGTCTCGAAAACTCAGACCCGAAAAACTCAGACCCTCGGGTGTCTCGAAACTCAGACCCGAAAAGCTCAGACCCTCGGGTGTCTCGAAAACTCAGACCCGAAAAATAAAACATATTTACACCGCGTGAATGCCGCAAGCCAACTTGTTTACTGTTCGTCGATACAGTGGCATTACCAACATCTGCCGAGAAAACAAAAACAGCTCATAGTGTTAGATACGTGAAATGATCATGAAAATTATCG
>JAHPZR010025588.1:0-97299 GCA_019787425.1 Platygyra sinensis
TACATGAACTTGCTCGTTAAATTATTCCTAATCCTTCCAGCTTGATGTTCAAAAGAACCTACCGCTTTTTTTAAAGGCACAGCCCAACTTACCAAAAACTAATAGATGCAAATGATCCGCCTATCACAACACACTCGATTTTCTCAAACTTTACAGCTATACTCACTCCATCGCGAGTTCTTTAATTTCTTTTAATTTATCTACTTTGATTACCGTTTGCCCCTATAAACAATTATCCAGTAACAAGGCCAGGCCACAGGACTGGGACTACTGACAAAGAAAACCTTGGCTTAAAAGTTCAGTGGAAACAAAAAACACGCGCACGTGTCTTAACTTACCTCGGTAACGGCGGATCCTCGCCCATGAAAAATATGCTCCTAAAAGACGATTTATTCATTGTCAAAAGGACTTAAGTTCTTCGCGATCATATCCACACTTCGGATTGAAAATAATACAAGCTAAGAAGAGATTTTCTTGACGTATTCCGCAGAAGAGCGCTCGTTGCGTTTATAACACCACTTGATGAAATCTGAACTGATGAAATCCGAGCCGGCGAAGTCCGACCTGGATTCCTCGAAAGTACCGTGGTGAACCCTTCTGGTGGGGCATGCAGCCCTGGGAAAAGATAGTTGCGTCGCTTTTTAAAGTAGCATTGTAGAATTCTAGGGGTCATCTGAATTTATATAAACATCTAATAAAACCCTTCTAAGAATATTATTTCCGCTTTCTTTCTCTCGCAGTCAGTGTATTATTTAAAAATGAAATTTTGTAAGACGCCGCCTCGTGAGATGACAAGCTGGCCACAAGTTCCTCAGCCTGTTGGAATGACTACTTGTTTTTGTTTATTTGATATGTTCAGTCGAGTGTCTATGCTGCCGTATTCTAATTAAGGATTTCTTGTCTTAGTACTATTCATCATACCGTATTTGCAATTTAAGCTAAATGTTTGAATAATTTTCAACATGTTTAAATTCACTTTTAAAAATGATAGTTTCTGGACATAAAAAAGACTAAAAAATGTTTTTGTCAGTTAAACGTTACGGGAAAAATTAGCAATGGAACATGACAATAGTAGAAATGAAGGACGCGTTTTTTTAAGCACAATAGCATGTTCGGCTCTCATCTCATATTGTGCAATTGTCAAAATTTTCTCTAAATGTACAGGTCACCACTATCTGTTATTCGGCTGATAATCCTACACCAGTCCCAAGCTCCCCTAATCCCCGGCTGGTTTCCTCAGGCCTATTAAACTACTGTACTGTATTCTAAACCCAAAGATAGCCGTTAAACCATCGGGTTAGTGACTATCTTAAAGTCCATTGCATATTCTGACCCACAGGTATCCGTTAAGTCATCGAGTTAGTGGTTTCCTTAATGCCGCATAAGGTCGCATATTCCGACTCACATGTAGCTATGAGGTCATCGAGTTAGTGGCTACGTCAATGTCCCTGGCATATATTCCGACCCAATGGTAGCCGTTAAGTCACCCTGGTTGGTGGCTACTTCAAGCCATGGAAAATATTTCGACCCAAAGATGCCCGTTAACTTATCAGTTACTTATGGGCTTAGTGGCTGTGGTAAGGTTGGTAGATTAAGTTCTGGCCAAAGGCAGTCGTTAAGTAATAGGGATAACGGAGAACGCAAGGTAGGTAACTGTACAGACAAGGAAACCGGCTATCAAAACTTTAGATATATAGACAAATTAAATCACCAATTTTCTCATTATCATATCTTCCGAACGTAAGAAACTGTTATTAAGATTTGGTAGACGTTATGGACCATCGAGCCAGAGACTGTGAAAAAACTGTACAATGTAAGCACTGTAAGGAGTCGCACAATACTTGTCTATGCGAAGCCAAACTGAGGCAGACATCAGAGGAAAATAACACTCGTCTCGCAAAATACCCTAGGTTAATGCCCAGCTCGTTGGCACCGAATGTAGAATTGCCCTTCAGACAACAATGAAACCAAATAAGGAGGATATAATGTGAATTGAACATCACAAATTGTAACTTCACTCTAGGTACATCGTACAATAGTTATATTACTGTTAGCTGTACATGTGTCGGGTTAAAGTACTGTATTGTGCAAGATAGCAATAAAAGCTGTAGGCTCACTCAGATTGTATTTAGATAGTAGAACCCTTGAGAGTGTATAGTTGGACGAATAAACTCGTGATTGGTGATCTTATTTATCATTCCCACAAAGAGGTGTTGTCTAAGCAAAAGCTCATATTGCAAGCGCAAATTTGGCGATTACGTTTTTTATTTCCACCCATCTACACCGTTTCTGAGTGAGATGAATGCAGTCCTCAATAGAACTGACCAGCGGACGGAATAAAAATTCCGTAAGACAGCCTAAAGAGGCCCATAGCGACAACTTTTGCCTTACCTTTGATGGGATTGAGCCGAAAAAAAATATGACGTGTACAGGGGATTATTTGTTGTTTTACAAATGATACCTCTTAAAGGTTCCGAGCCACACCCACAAAACTGGATATTAATTCCACTTAAAGTCCGGCGATCATGATCAGCTACACGGCATTCCCCCAAGGAGGTGTTGTCTAAGCAAAAGCTCATATTGCAAGCGCAAATTTGGTGATAACGTCTTTGATTTCCACCCATACGCTCAATAACACTGAAACTACTATTACAATCACGTCCCGCGTTATTCTCGGCTTCTTAGAAGAGATCAGGTTCATGTAGATTACCGAAACTATAAAGGTATGGTGAATGTCAGTTTTTGCAATCTGTTCCTTTGTGGTGTTCTTTAGAGTCCGCCTTGCACCGAGGCTTAGTGTATTTGTCAAAATAGTTTATGGGGCGAATGTCATGAACTTTAAAAATTCTTCATAAATTAACGTCGAAGGTCAACACAGCTGAAACCCCTTTACGGAACTAGCTGCAGATTATGGTTCCGTTTTGATTATTCGGTTCAAATCACTTAAAATTGCAGCGTAAATTGCGTTTTTCAGGTATTCCTCTATTTACCAAGGTAACCTAAAAACAGCAAGTTAATAATTAAGAAATACGCGAGATATTTTTCCACGAGCCATTTATAACCTTTTGGGGGAGCTATATGGTGCTGTCAAGGTTAAGGATTTTCGGAAAACCACTTATTTCCACTTGTAAAGATATTGGTAGCTATAACATTACGGGAAAACTGAGTTGTATGAGCACGTACGTCGAGAAACTGTTTACAATCTAGGTTATGTTTTTTTATAAGCAATGCTTCAGTTATTGAAAAGAGGTTGAAAATATCTTGGTCGCAGCTATGGAAAAAAGAAGTCAACATTAGTCAACTCGACAATAGAATCAAAGCTAGTGGCCGCACAAGATTTATCTAGTTATTTTTAAAAAACTGCAAGGTTAATTTGTGCTATTTTCAATCGCTGCAAAATGGAATTTGCAATATCAAAGTACGTTTTGATTTAAGCTACTACCTTTGCTATGCCCTAAAGAACTTATTCTTTCGCTCATTCCAGCTTCTCATTTCAGTATTAAACTGTAATGAATTACTTCAAAAACTGAAAGAAATGCCTCTCAACAAAGGAACATCAATTGCAAATAAAAAGGAAACAAAACTGAGTGTACCGTTGCGATATTAAAAAATACGAGAGCACACAGCGATTTAAAAGAACACCTTTTCGCTATGATAAAAATACGACAGTAAACATGATGACATAAGCAGCCAAGGAAACGTGTAACCAATACCTTATTCAATACCCACAGAGATACACTGCGATCATTTTTGAGTTTAGGAGGTTGAAAATCGCTTTCACGCGTTTTCAAACGTCTTATGATAGCTCATGATCGTTGATTCCCATTTCTATCATCAAGTATCATATGCGAGTTCAAATGGGAAAACTACCATCCACTATCATGACGAGTATGACCAATTTGAACAAGTTGAGAATAGTGCACGATTGTTTTTGGTCAAATGGAAGCACATAATACAATCACCAACTATCAGGCGCCGATTGATCAGGGCTTTGGCAAAACGAGATCCTCAGCGCTGCAGAGAGAGGCTGTCGATAGGGAATTCGATCGTGACTAGATATTTTCAAATGTACCAATAAAATCGCTCTATTTTGTAAATTTTCCATTAAGTTTAGTTCTTGCCACACGCGAAAAGAATCTTGAGTTCAATAAGGCGAGGACAAAGCGATATGATAAATCGTTGATAGCAATTTTTAATCCTCCAATCTTTTATCTAAAGCAGAAGTTGGGTAGCTCTGACAACGATTTTTGCTGTTTGTTTCCATCAGTATTAGCAAACTGAACGATGGCAAGAAAAGTGAATTCTGGTTGAACTGAACATCATAGAATGTAAACGTAGCATGGACTGATGATTTCTAACTGTAAATACCCCATGTAAGTCAATGCCGATATTTATGAGATTGACTGTACCACCCTGAGAACATAAAATAATAAAGACTAAATTACCTGATGGTTGAAGGTGAAGGTTAAAGGCAAAGAGGAAGAAGTTAATAATAGGGTTCCATTTTATAAAAACGGTATTTGCCTGTTGATAATTTGATTGGTCAAAGTGCAGTCACATGACCAAACACTTGTACTAATCTCTTAGAAGTCCAAAATAGAGTATCTATTTGAGTCAGATCTGAAAAAGTTGTCGATAATAAAATATTTTGGTCTGAAAAAGGGTAAGAGCTTCAATGAGCGCGTGTGTAGTATCTGAGTTATTTTATAGCAAAATTCTCTCAAAATTGAAAGAATGTTTAAATGTTAGGAGTAGTGTAAATCCTTCATTCTTCGAGCCTTTATGAGATTACTTATTTATTGTACGGCTCAGTGAGAAAATAACAAAGGCGCACGCGTTAATTTGCACTGCAAACGGACAAATATTTCGGATCATCTTATGTATCGAAACTGAACAAAAAAATTATTTTGAAGAATACAGAAAGCTAAGCAACAGTGAAGCCAAGCGAGGTGCTAATGAAAAGAGGAAACATTTTCAGGTAGTTTTACGTTAGCACTCTATTTTAATACTTCAGGCGCCTCATGATTTTGCGTGCACGAACTATTTTCAATTTATATCTGAAAAATCACACGTGTATTCATCTGTTGTCATTCATCAAACACCTCATGATGTGTAAACTAACTGACAACTCGAACATCCTTTTTACACGATTTTGTTTGAGTAAAGAATTATGGTATTACGTTGAAAAGTATAATACAGAAGTAAAAGCTAAAAATAGCGTAAAAATGAAATTACAACCACGCCTCATGAAAAATATACACTTAGACATCACGTTTGAAAGTGTTGGCAAAGTTTATTTTAGGCGGAGCAGACACCAATTATTTAGCTCTAGGAGTTAGCCTGTGTAGCTTGGCGTTTAAGCAATTTTTTTAAGCAATTTGAGCGTGAGAGCATCTCGAGGCTTCACCGCTCGTTAACACCTCCTGGTCGCTTTCTTAGCGCGCTGAAATTGCGGGAACCGCCAAGTCACGCAGGCTACTAGGAGTGGAAGCGCACGAGCCATGCGATTGCTGAGCCCAAGAGAGGCCACGAAGCGGGCTCAAACAAAATGATATGTTTTTTTAACTAGCGTGAGATCCGTAGGGGAGAAAGATTGGTCAAGTTATCTTTTTGCAGGTTTATGGACAGAGCTGCCAGTTAGGGCTATAAACTTGCAAAAAGAAAAATAACGAGTCCAATGTCCTCCAATGTTCACCGAACAAGCCAGATGACTCTATTTAATCTGTCGATAAATTGATGAGTCCCTGCGATGCTTCCTCGGTAAACCCGGGCGCGAAAGGTAAGCACGTTTCTCAGGTCGCTTTTGAAATTGTCCTCCAAGCATAAAGATAAAATGATTTCTTCTCTAGAAAAAAGTGTTTATTTTGTGTGATGAATTAAAAGCGCAATTCGCCAAATCAGTTCATGAGCGGTCAATCTTAGCGGTCTGTATGGCAAATTTCGCGCCTAGCTCTCAGGGAACCAATCAGAATTCTCCCTTTCACCCCGGACCGACATTGAAGGTCTTCGGGAAACAAAACTCACTGTTTCCCTTCGGGCCAGTCATTAAGTGCTTACAATTGCGAATTTTCTCAGGCCACCAAATGTTAAAGATGCGTCTCAGACAACTATTTATGAAAGTCTGGATCTTCTAGAGTACCTTTCTTGTCCGCCTCTACCTTTCAGATCCATAGAAGAGAACTGATTCTACACTGGCATTGAAGATGCTTAGCTTTGTTTGTGGCCTGATTTCTTCAGACCTCCAGGGCCGGGTTGCTCAAAGCCCGATTAAGCTAACCCAGGGTTAGCGAGAATTTTGATTTCAGTTTTGTAACTTTTTGGTTAGGTAATCTGTTTATATTGTTTGCCCTTCAATTTTGAGCTGTAGTAATCTCAAACTACACCAAATGCCATTTCGATCTAATCTTAGGAGAGTTTGCCCCAGCATTATAGGATGTTTCTTTTGAAATAATATTCCGCAATTTATCAGGCGGCAAACCGTCTAAAAGTATTTAGAAAAGCACTGGTACCTTGCCCAATACTAATGATACATTATCCTTTCATTATTTGCCGAACTATTTTCCTTCACTTTTTGGATCAAAATCTGTTGTCTTTTGCCATATGTGAAATTTAAGGGGCGCAACATTAGTTTATCTTGATATGCCCCTCTCCTCTTCTTTCCAATATACCATGTAAATTAATTTAAGTGTTGTAACTTGTATCTATGTTTAATTTTCCTTTTGAATAATAATACTGTATTATTAGGGATTGGAGGTACAATAAAAATACAAATACAAAGAATCTTCCTCCTCTAACCCCTCTCCCTCTACTGTGACTGGATTTTCTTTGAATGTGCCTCATGACCTTTGATTTACCCGTATTGATCTTAAAGTCATGTTCTTTTTTATGCTGCTGCCAGTCCAGAGATCTTGCTTTGCATCTTTTCATGGTTACGTGAAAGAAGGGCCAGGTCATCGGCGAAATCTGTAAGTCCTCCAGGTCCACTGAATTCCATACGCATTAGGTGAGGAAGACAATATAACTTTTATCATTGTAGCTAGCTCTTACATGCGTAGGAATTTAAAAGGAGTCAGCAACTTCATTAAGGGCACGATACCTCTTTATTTTCCGAGCTGTTCACTCGCGAAGTCATGCCCAGGATCACTCGTAGCTTACATGCGTTTTCGCACTGCTTAGCGGCTAAAGCTTGCTGTGGCAAATTCACTGCAGTAATGTTTAAGTAAGGGATTTAAGTCGTCTGTCACATAGAAAACATGACGAGCGCAGACATTGAGAAGTTTGAGGATCAGCCATGCCGAGCTCTATTTCCGTGCTCGGAGAAACTGGACTCGAAAGGGAATGGTCGAATGGCACAAAATTGTCTGGTGATTCCGATTTTCCTGAATTTTAGGCCAACCTCGCGCCGAGGTATATCCAAAATTCTGGAAAGCTGATTTGTATTCATTTCACTGCCCTACCCAGAATTTCCGGAATATTTGATCAAACAGAAAGCGCCCTTAGTTGCTTAAAAACAACAATTTACGTCATGAATTCTTCATTGTTTGAAATGCAATGACGTCAAGGATTTCCACCTTTGAAAGCATCAAGAATTCCGTCATTCAGTATAATTCACAGCGCTGGGTTTTGCCGAAGTTTTTAGAGCATGGAAATTCCACAGATAGATATTTCACCTTTGATTAACGGTATGTATTGAACGATGTGTATTTATTTCCGTAAGCCCTGTTTAGCTCCGTCCTTCTCCGTTTTTTATGATGTATTAATTTAAAATTCATGTTAAGGCGTTTGTAATACACCGTCAATGCAAAAGAATATGGATTTCAATGGATGAAAAATAAGCACGTTGCTTTTCATGAAATCAAACCAGTCAGAACTAATAGAAAAAATCGTTTCATGATGTCAGTGGGATACTGTAAGCAAATCTTTCTAATCAGAGTTGCCATGCCAAAAAATTGCCCTCACGAGCGAGACATTTGCTCAAAGTTTCTTTATTTGATAGCTAAACAGTACAATTGAACGTGATTTGCTTATTATGTTGAAGAGAAACAATATATTATTAAAGTTTGTAGCTCGGAGAATAAACACACGAACAAAACAGCTCGAAAGAGTCATCCAGCAGAAACGTGACAACAGCATCACGAACTCTATGACTCGTCTATTGTTAGCCTTCCTACTGTATATTATAGAAGTAAAAGTGAAACTTACTCGACCATTGAAAGCTTGGACCTTCAACAATCTTGTCCGAAGAATGTTTTCGAATATCCCTAGGTTCTTTGTGTACATTTTGCCGTGAATGGAGGTAAAAACGAGTCCCAAATCGGGCACAGCGAAGCAAAATGCCAACTTCAAGCCGTATGCAGTTTTCGAATGCTACATTCAATACCCTCGAAGTAATTCGCCGATCTACATGGACTTTTCTATCCAATCTTTGTGTATTTGATATCAAAATAACCACTAGATTCCAGGCTTTCCAAATCCGACCGTACATCTTGACAAACGCATAAAGCGATTGTTTAGTATTGACCGCGGACGGGATTTCGTCAAGGATCGGTCACGGCTTCTATCGAGTTTCGCAACTTCAAAGCCCGATTTACATGGATTTTTTTTTAATATTCAGATAAATTTTAAGATTTCTAGATGGAAGGATAGCTACATTTCTTAAATCCAACCGTACATCTTGAAAAAGTAACTTTAAATAGGGCGAAATTTAAACTTACGCTCAAAATTTTGCTGTTTTTCTAACATTGATTTTTTTCTGAAAATTTTACCATTGAAAGATGATGCGTTAGTGATGTCAGAAATGTAAAAAAATTGGGGGGTCACCGACTTCGTTTCGGAGAGAACATGCTCGGAAAAACACCTAAATCTGAGTAAATCGGGCTTCGTTAGCGAAGAAGGTCACAGGGGCTGCAAGTCCCAAAATTAGAACTTTAAAGGGAAATGTTGTCTGCCAAATATGGTTTAACTGGACCTATCAAGCGAATTTAGTCAACTGGTGAGGTTCCTCAAAGAACAAGATCGCATTTAGCGACCATAGTTTCACGCGCCTTGCAGCCGCAAGATGGCAGGACTCCATGTCCCGTGGACAGAAATCTTGAATTTTCTTAAACTTCCCACATTGATTTTTTCTTCATTTTTGGACAGTGTGGAGATAATTGTAAATAAAATCTCTTTCTGAAAGGAAAAGTAGGGGTCACCGAACGTCCAAGATCGTTAAATCCAAGCAAAGCTATAACAATGACCATCTGCCCTATCATTGTTCGTTTTAGAACTTAGCGCGCGCGCTCGATGTATGACGTGGCATATGAATTTGCGTGCGCAGTAAGGATGCGCAGTAACAATTAGCGCGAACGTCCTTAAGCGACCGTCCGAAAACTGCACTGGTCCGCCGAAAAACTTCATGGACGGATTTTTTGCGTTAGTGAGAGCATTTTGCACCAAAATATAGTTTGAATGAACCACTCATGACTTGAGCTATTTTTTTCTTGAAATCAGATTGGCACACGGTTTTTCATCATAAATTCCTACTGGTTAAAAATTAAGCAAAAATTCCTTTGAAATGAATAGCAGGCTAGTGTATTCTCAATTACTCGCTTGCCTTCTTACCTCACTACGGGGTAAAAGAGCAGAGCCGTTTGTTCTTCTTAAAAGTAAAAGATTACATTTTCGCGAAAGCTTTAGCCCCAAAATAGAGCAGTTAAATAATTTCACTAGATCGCGTTCACAAAGGAGAGAATAAAACAAGACTAACAGTTAGTTCATATTTTGTGCTTTTTTTTCTATCTGTGTCTACTTTCAGCGCAAAACGTTAAACTACCTTAACAGAAATTATTCTGACCTTTATATTCGACAGTAAATGTTGAACGCAAAAAGTATGTATTTGAAACGCAGAGAATTGACACTGCCTTTTAAAATCCACAATCTCATTCTCGTCAGTATTAGACAGATCCAGGGATCGCTGTTAGCCGAAAAATTACACAAATTAACAGCTGTAACAGGGCACACGCTAATGATACAACAATGAATGAATTTCTATTATGTTATTTTATGTTACTGTTTTATTTTATTTTTAAACCAATTGAAAGATGTTTATTACTTTTACGTTTGGTGTATCAAGGGTACCTAGCCAGTTAATCTTCCGATCCTTTCCCCTCTAAATCTGTCCCTACTCCCCCGAGGAGTAAAAGTAAGTGGAACACAAGTCATATTAACACCTCATAGTGGCCAGCGGCCTCACCCTTAGTTTTGACCCAGACAGAAGTTTTATTGTAACAATGAAGCAAGGCTGATACTACAAAGAAAGCTTAACGGGACAACGACATGATAGAGTCCAAACTGAAAGCTAGGAACTGCAGCCGTGGACAGCTATTTCGACCCGGATGATTCTCGTCAGCACGGTGTAGCGCAAGGAGTAAAAAGCAACCAACCGCCTGACTGACCAATCGTTTACCAAATGCCCATGGTAATGACCTCCAATGATGTTTGTTGATTGGGAGATGCAAAACACGTGACAACAGGCAATGGGCAAAATTCAGACAGACGAAACCTGTCCCGCAGAAAATACTGTCCCTCAGAAAACTCTGTCCTGTCGTTGTACCGTTAAGCTTTCTACGTTTTACCGTTAAGCTTGCTTGATAGGCCATTGCAAAAACGTGAGAGGACTGGGAAAGCTAGCCTGTATGGTTGTTTTCCGTTTGTTTGAAAAAACTAAGATATTCAAATGAAACTAAACTTAAGGGTCTTTACCACGAATAGAAGTATTTGGAGTATTAAAATCGCAAAATGGTAGCTCTTCAAATATCACCCAAAATAGAGAATTTGTATGGATTGGGTTGACAGGCCAGAAAATTTTTAGGGTTTCCATGGAATTTTGCAACTTTTACAAGGGTCCCATTTCGACAATTTTCCGCTGAAAACTCTTAAACTTGGTTGGGTAGCTTTTCATTTAGTATTACTTCAGTTGAAATGTTTAGATTTTTAATCTAATTGATATAAGAAAATCGCCCCAGTGCTCTCACGTTTCTGCAATGGGTTGTTGTTATGTTCCTATTTTCGGCTGATCAGATCTTTTACCGATCCTACGTGCACCGGCAGGATTTTCGTTTGCGGTCCCTTGCATCATTGTATTTAAAAGTTTTATTGCATTTCTAGGTGGATTTGAAGGAGTTGATGACGTCATCTCACAGATTAAGGTGGTGTGTGAAGGAATATCCTGTTTCTACATTACTGGGCATGGAATCGACGAGTCCCTGATGAAAAATGTGATGAAACGTGCAAGAGAATTTTTTAACCTGCCGATGGACAAGAAAGTCTGCATAAGCCTGAAGAAGAGCACTGCTTATCGAGGATACATCCAGCAAGGTGTTGAATCAATTCCTGCATGCATGTGATGTGATTATTTGCGCGAGCGGGCAAGATGGCCCTATCTTGGGCGATCAGGCGATCAGGCGTCAGGTCAAGATGACAATTGTTTTACTCCATTTTTTACGTGTACTTAGTCTGAAGCGTGCCCTAGCAAAACATTTTAAAGTCTATTTTAAAAGAATGTCATTTCAATTTTTCTGGTAGCTGACGTCATTCCTTAGCGGTGCACCCCTCCTATGAAGAATCCTGGATCTTCCCAGCCCTGATGGGACTTTCGTTTTCCTAGTATCTCACACTTTTAAAGTCGTATAAGACATATTATTATTCATTCAAAATATTTCCCCTTTTCTGATTGGTTAAAACCGCACACAATTCACCATAGCCAGCTGTCGATTACTAAATATTTAAACCAATGACGTCAAAAGTAAAGCTCACTGCAAATTATTGAACCGATGACGTCAAAAGTGCAGCCCGCTGCAGATTATTGAACCGTTTACTGAGAAAACCTGGGGATGAGGTTGTGTTATGATATGAAGAATTCTTAAGATCTCGGAGGGGGTTATCCACCTCGGCCTTTGGCCTCTGTGGGTAACACCCTCCTTGATCTGCAGAATCTTCATATCCTACTCAGCCTCGTTCAATAATTGCTAATTATTATTCAACAAATTGTAACACTATCCAAATATGGTCATGATGCTCTCGATATCTGTCATCCGTAGGTGACGGATATTTAACAATTATCCTGCGAAATCGCGCGGAATATCGTCTGATACTTAGCCGACGAGGCCGTAGGCCGAGTCGGCTAAAATCAGACGATATTCCGCAAGATTGAGCAGGATAATTGTTTTATTATTCAACAAATTGATAACAAAATTGATTTCCAAGCTCGTAACATTTTTAAACCTTTCTGTCAACATTTTTTCACTTCACTTTTTCTTCCCACGTACGAAGCTACGTATATCGCAGGATATCCGTCACCTACGGATGACGGATATCGAGAGCATCATGACCATATTTGGATAGTGTTACAATTTGTTGAATAATAACCGGCGATATACGTAGCTTCGTACGTGGGAAGAAAAAGTGCAGTGAAAAAATGTTGACAGAAAGGTTTAAAACTGTTACGAGCTTGGAAATCAATTTTGTTATCAATTTGTTGAATAATAAAACAATTATCCTGCTCAATCTTGCGGAATATCGTCTGATTTTAGCCGACTCGGCCTACGTGTGATACTTAGCCGACTCGGCCTACGGCCTCGTCGGCTAAGTATCACACGATATTCCGCGCGATTTCGCAGGATAATTGTTAAATATATGAATATTCTCCTCATTTGAAGGCTCCGAAAAGACAGCAAGCAAAGTGGATGTCAAGGAAGGAATTTACTTTGGCCCAGAATCTTACTCAGAGGACCCGGATTCAGTGGCACGCGAGCCAATGATGGGAGCTAATCAATTCCCGGATGAGAAAGAGTTGCCCGGATTTGCAACAACCATAAGAACCTTCATAAACAAAATGTCATTGGTGGGGTGAGGAATTACTTGCTTTTGGGACTAGAAGCATAGCTAGAGCATCTCTCCCCCCCTCCCCCCCCCCCCCACCCCGCACCGCATGTTAGTCCATGTCTTAGCTTACTATGAAATATTAGTATCCAGTTGCTCCAGAAGACGATGAAAGCTGATCTAGGATTAGTAGTTACTCACTCACTCACTCACTCACGCAATTCTGTTCCGGCGTTTCTTATGGAATATAGGTCATCAACTACTGCCCGCCACCTGATTATACTTTGAGCCACTTGAGCTGTCTCTCCCCCAACTCTGACATTCTTGTGTTGTGGTTTCCACTCTATGTCCCTCTTGGCTATGTAATGTCAATCGCGGTTTTATTTTTCTTTCTGAAGTTGTAAAAAACGTCTTTTTTATCGCCGTCTGATATTTCCTGCAGCACGGAGAAACAAAACTAAGATCAAATGCAGTAATAAGACATTATGTCCTAACAAGACGTGCCATTGCTTAAAGATGAAAAAAATATTTTAAGGCGTGCCATTGGTCAGTCTAACCCTCGACTCTGATAAGGTTTGGCAAATAATTTATGCCATTCAATATTCAGCAAATATATCAAGAATCAAGCATAAGTAATCTTGTCACCATTTTACCACTAACCGTGAGCATGTTATGTTATGATTTAGCCACTCCATAATGAGAGGCCTGGCTCTTAGCCTGAAATTCAACGACGATTACTTCCACGACAAATTCAACCCAGCCTTCCCGCTGCTCGCTTTGTGGCACTACCCACCCGTCCCCGAAGAGTCAGATTCATGGGGGGTGGGACCTCACACGGATTACGGTGTGTTGACGATACTTATGCAAGATGACGTAGGAGGACTGCAGGTGGAAACAAGTGGAGGAGACTGGATCGATGTCACTCCCATTCCAGGTGGAAAGACTAATTTTGTTCTCCTGAAGTCGCATCATTTAAGTTCGTACAGTAACGAGTTTATTTACTGCTGGGTCTCTTAGTGCAGAGAAGGCGCTTATACTGATTTCCATTTTGACATGAACATCTGATTTCGTTTCCATTTTTTGACGAAGAGAATTTTTTGTTTGAAGAAATTGAGCGGTCTCGTATCTAGAAATAACATTCGAAACACTTCAAAGGACTCGTCTGTTATTTCATAATGCGGGAATCATTGATGATATGCGCGGTTAAGAGGGAGGGTAAACTCTAAGTGACTGACCTTAATCTATACAGAATGCGCTATAATTAAAGCAGAATGCAGCAATATTTGAAATAAACGTATTGATAGGGGTGCAGTTGTTCGAACGGAGGCCATATGATGCGAAGCATTACTGTAATAGCTTTTTCCAAATCAGTGAAAGCTAAGGGTGCCGATCGACGGGTACGTTTTCTTCACGTGTGTGGTTGGGACCCGCTTTCAGAAAAGTTTGATTCTTTAAACTATGTTTAAACCAACAACCACCTTAATACACTTCCATCACAAGCTAAGCTCGATTAACAGCCGCTGTTCGGGAAAGGAGCCTGCGCTCCTCCTCCTTCTCGGGGAGGAACGTAGATCGGACTCGAGTAAGCGGCGGAAGTCGAACCTAATCTCAAGCGGTCTTAGTAGATAGTAGATATTGTGAAAAATCAAAGTGGATCACCATGAATGAAAACCCACAAAAAAACGGCAGGTTAAGAAAAGTATTCATGCTGTGTTATTGTATCTCTAATCAAATCCACATCGCATCGACTAGTATATAAGAATTCTCTTGCCTTCGTCTTGCCGTAGGAACATTTGTAGTCAACATTGGTGACGTGATGGAAGCCTGGACCGAGGGAAAATTTCGAGCCACAATGCACCGGGTGAAGAACTCGTCATCCAAACATCGAATCTCCGCACCATTCTTTTTCCAACCGAGACTTGATTGCGTCATCAAACCACTTGATGACGTGATAGCCACTGAAAGCGCTGGTAAAGACACAAGCACAAAGCTGGCGATTCACAAGCCTTTTAAGTTTGGAGAATATGTGTTGAACAAATTTCAAAAATCGTATGGTGATAATAAGGACAAAGTTACTGACTAGAGACAAAGGGTATTTATTTTTAAACTTTTTTCCGTCTAGATATAAGGAAGCAACTCTATATATTTCCGAAGGCCACCTGAAGACCTACGAAGAATCTAAATTTTTTTCTAAGACTACCGAAGTTGGCCCGAAGGAATCCAAAGATGACCCGAAGGTTTTCGAAATAGTCAAAACATCAGTAAATAATGTTGAAAGTCACCCGATGTCTTTTTCGTGCTAATTTTGCCTTTTGTGTCATTAACAAGTGAACTAATGTTTCCAATGTGAAATTTGCAAATTACCCTCGCCGCGTAGTCGGCTGGGAAGTTTTGGAAAACACTCATGATCAGCGATACATGACAACTTTACTGAAATGTTAAGGTTAAGTATCCACGGACTATTCTTCATTCTTCTCAGCTCTGAAACGACAATATTGGATGCCATTCACAGAAGACTTCGTCATCTGGCTGTGTTAGATGACAGAAGTCTTTTGTTAATGGGGTCCATCATTTTAATCTCTCAGATGGGTAGCAGACAATTAATTCCGTATTATACGGTAGTTTGTCAATCGATTGTCCACCCTAAGTTTGCTCTGGTTGTGTTTTTACCAGATGGGTTTCCGCCTGAAAAATCTGTCAACGTTTTGAGGCTCTTCTTGCAACACCGAGCTGTCCTGTGCTATCAATAATTATAATAAAATTGTGACTTGCTCATCAAAACAGCACTGTTTTGATCCATCGTCAAAGATCTTCCCCCTTTCCCCTCCACCCCCCCCCCCCCCCCCCTCCCCGTTTCCCTTGCCAATCCGTGTCTCCCCTCTTTCTCTAAAGGTCGTCTTTCTGAGACCACCTCACCAATTGCATAAACTTCGAATCCCAGACACAAAATACGTACATTACCTCTCTTTTAATAGTTATACATTTCTTTCTCTCACTTTTTGTTATATTTACAGTAATTCCGCTGAACGAACCCTTCTTCACAATATTCCATACTTGTGTCGCACGGCAAGCATTATAAATCGCATTGCTGATGATCTCTTAGCCTAAGGAGGGAACCTTTTCTTTTGTATCTCCGAAAGCAAGGTCGAGCGAGGTAATTAAAGGGTTAGCATTATTTAAGATCTCTTGCGAGAAATGTTCATTGAATGCATTTGTGCGTAGCCTGTTTTGCAGGAGTTATTCGTCTTTTTACACTAGTTCCCAAATAAACGTGAGTCCAGTGGAGTCGGCGGAGATAAAGTTTCTTCCTGCAAAACAGCATGTGAGGATACCGCCCTCGTGCTGGTTTTCCCTGCAAAGAAAAATTGCACATCACAGATTAATAAGAAGTCGGAAACATACAGAATAAAACTTAGGGTGTGTCCTAACGTTTTCGTGTTCTGTGTGCTTACCATTTGCAACTCTTCGCCGCCATCTTGAATTGAACTACCATTTGCGCAAAACGTTGAAGAACCGGTGTCTCCATACAAATCGAAAGAAAGGGTGGGTCTCATTCACTATCTGGTGATATGTGGCACGGACGAATCCTAACAAGCACACAGTGCGTACAGGTTCGGCCTAAACCGCGGAAAAGTTATTTTTCTTTAACAACGTGGAACAAAAGTAGTTGAGACACTTAGAAAATGAACCTATTCGATATTTAACCTCTTATTCTATTTCAATTGCATCTAGCTTTAATTCTCGGATACCCCCCCCCCCCCAAATTCAATTTTTGTAGGCGCTGTAGTCTGTGCAATCACCGATGTTTTGGGGGTTTGGGGGAAAGGGGAAGAACTGGGACAATCTTTCCAAAACGCTCGAAAAACGAATTTCACTGCCAATTGTCTGAACACTTTTGTCGCTCTTTGCACCGTTTTTAAATGTTTTTAAAAAATGTTTTATTTGACTTAAAGGGGCTCAGTCACGTTTGAAAAGCTTAGCACAACTTTTCAAATTCGTTGTTTGCAATCCGCGTCAATCTTCTCCATCCTTAACCATCCTTGTTCCTTTATGGTTTATTATCATCTCTTTGATGTTTTTCTATCTTTACAAAGTGTTATTTTTAGGTTTCCTTCAATTTAACGGTTATTTTTTTCGATGTTCAAAATAAGTCAAGATGCCGTGACTGAGCCCCTTTAAAATCACGATGAGCTAAATAGACGAACATTGTAGAGGACAAGTATTTATATTCCGGCTTGACTGATCAGATTATTCACAGATCCGCTTTAGCGAGATTAAAAGGTCGTGCGCTGAACAAAGCAAAAACATACCGGGTATTGGGCCAAGTGCTCCAGGCATTTTTTCTTATAGAGTCCCAGATGTTGATCGTCGCGTCTGATGCCACTCCCACAATGTATCTGCCATCCGGGATAAAGGAAATGGCCTGCCGACAACAGACACGGCGTAATGTCAGAAAAAAAAATCACAGTTACTACTTATAGAGCTACGTCAAAAGCCTCAGCTTGCTCTGGTCTGGTTTACATTTTGACCTTGGACATTATCTGTTCCTCAAAGCTCACAGTTTTCCTCGGAAACCCGTTCACTTCTCAGAGCAGAGAATGTCCTCAGAGAAATATCCTATAGTATATCAGTTCACTCCAGATGGAGCCTGTTGACGGAATCACGCTCTTAAAATGCAACATGGGTAATCACGGCAAATTTACAAAGAAGCAAAGCTGTAAAATATACGTTTTTCTTCATATTTCCGTTCTGATTCACATTTGAAGACGAAAGATATACTGTAGATGGGAAAACCCCTTTTTTAGGTGTTACAACGTTTTTGAGCCGATCGAGTGATTGTCGTGGGTGTAAGAATATTTTTACAGCTAAAACCGCTCGAGCCACAAAAATAACATCTCTCTACTTTGATAAGTAGGTGAATGCCTGACTCAATCGACTCAAAATCGCTAGTAAACGTAGAAAAGGGGTTTCTCTATTTACAGTAAAAGTTTCTTCTCGAAAATGAAACTCAGAGTGGAAATATGAAGAAAAACTATCTTTTGCCACTTTGTTTCTTTATAGAGTTGTCCTGATTACCCATGATGCAACTGAGAGCGTAAACCCGTCTATTGTTTACATATTAAACAGTGTAAAAGCTCATTATAAACCTTCAGTTGCTTGTCAGTGCTTCTCAAATCCACACCGTTCTCGGCTTCATAGCTGCTCCCGTGCATCGTCCAAACCGTCACTCTGTTGCCAGCTAGGGAGGCGAACACCGGATCCACAGGAGAAAAAATCACGCTTTTCACCGGTGAGGTAAATTCCGGCAACGTTGTAGCGCACTGCCAGTCGTTGTCTTGTCTCCATGCTCGAATTGTCCTGTCGTCTGAGCCCGTAAGAACTACAGCACCATCAGGAGAGAACTGAACAAAATTTACTGCGGCGGTGTGCCCGACCAGTTGTTTCACTTCCCCTCCGGGAACAAATTCCCCCGCCCCTGGTCGTATCTTGTACAATCGAGCGGTCTTGTCGCGAGAAGCCGAAGCCAAAAATTTGCCATCTTTGGAGAAGGCACAGTGAAGAACAGCATCCGAATGTAGCTCTGTTATTTAAAACAAAAGAGAACTGATGAAATATTAAAACAAGTCCAAGATTTATATTAACATGACGTTTGAAAGACCGAGAACAATAGGAGGAGGAGCTTATCATGGGCAGATACGTTAACCCGGTAATCGAACCCAATCGAACACCAGTCGTTCGATTATATTCGGTAATAATCGCACTAAAACTTGGTCAACCGATCAAAATCGAACGTTCGATCAGCGAACGGTCGCCAGTCCTACTCAATCAAACGTGCGATTACCAAACTCCTGTTTGTTTTGTCCGTTTTTTTTTTCTTGAACGTTTTTCTAGCTTGATTATGATTACTCCTGAGCAATTTACTTATCAAAAAATGGAATCCGAACAAACTTGAATCGGTGGAACAGAGAATTAACCTTGAAGTGTAAATTAAAGTGCTATGTGAAACCCATGAAAAACCCACTGGGCATTAGCTCTAGTAACGGGAATCAGGGAACCACACGAGGTAAAGAAAAACTTTTTTTGACCTCGGTGAGAATCGAACCCACGGCCTCCGGATCACATCTACCGTTGCTCTGCCGACTAAGCTACGAGGTCGGACAGAGAAAGTCGGGGACGATTAAGGTGGTGAATCGCGGCGAAGAGAAAGAAACTTAAGGGTACATATGAATGTACATATTGAGTTTGATTGCGTTTGATTTTGTTCGATTGGTTTGACTTTGACTTTGGAATCTGCTTCCATGTAAGATGAGGTCTATTTCTAGTTTGAGTATTTTTAAGAGTAGACTTAAATTTCTTTTTATTTATGCCCCTTCCACACTCATCCGTTTTCAAACGAAAACGGAGCTGTTTTGCTCCGGAGACGGCTATCGTCCACACTACAACGCCTAAACCGATCACCGAAAACGGAGCCATTCGAAAACGCTCTCCAGAGTGGAGCGATTTGAAAACGATGCTTTTTGAAAACGCTGTTTTCTAGTGTGGACGGAGAAAACGATGCTATCTGAAAACGGTGACGTCATCAAATAGGCACGAACGGGCGCCAGACCACTCGACCGTGAGTATCCAAAATGGCGGACAGAGGCCACGGACAGAATCAAGAATGGCGCCAATTTTGTGGGCCGATATATTGAAATGCGCATGCGTCGAGTTCATTTGAGCATGCGCACTGAGGGCATAAAAGCGTTTTCAAAACGAATACGGCGTTGTAGTGTGGACGGGCGAAAACGATACGAAAACGATAAGTGTGGACGCAAATCTTTTTGAAAACGGAGCAAAACAGATCCGTTTTCGTTTGAAAACGGATTAGTGTGGACGGGGCCTTAGTTAGGCATTTAATTAGGTATTTTATAATTGTAAATTTAAGTTTTATTTTATGCAATTTTAATATCTTTTGTAAGGCACAGTTGAATATTTTCTTCATAGAAAATGCGTGGTATAAATCATATAAATCGAAAGCAATATTTTTATTATCATTATCATTATCATTATTATTATCAAACTCACACCAAAATAGATGTTCGATTTTGTTCGATTACCAAATTTAATCGAACGATTGGTGTTCGATTGAATTTTGGTTCGATTTTGTTCGATTTGATACGCCGGGAGGATAAGTAACATGTCATAATATGCCACGTCGTGCTACAAAGCAACCACACTCTTTATATTATAATCAGGAGGTGAAATAAAATGAGCTATAGCGGAGTTGATAGAGAATACGGTTTTTATACTTTAACCTTTCAAACATCATAAATCGAATGCGTTTAATTATAAACCAGAAGGGGGTTATAATCAAAAGCAATATTTTGTTTACAAGAAGGTGGTGGGATGGCTTATTAGAAGCAGCAGGTTACCGTATGTTCTTCAATCAGATGTCTATCAGAGCGCCTGCTGTATTTTAATTTCCCAATCTGATGTTTATGATCATATCAAACGAAGAAAAATATTGAACCCGCTTCCCTAAAGCCAATTTTATTGTAAGGTATATTTGTCCTTGAATTTTCCAGATAAAAGAAACTTTCTGCTCATTTCATTTATGGTATTTATTCTTCCGGGTTTTTTTTTTCACCTTCTGTGTGGGTTTTTTCCTGTGTATCTCGGTTTAATAAAAGCACACCTAGTGACTTCACGGAAGGGAAAATGATAAACGCTTTGAGAACAGATTTAAGCTGGAATCGAAAAAGTATCGAGAGCCGTTCGTTAATGACCAAAAAAGTCTATTCATTGAAAACAAAGAAAGTTTACCAACATAGAAATTCTGCTTCCATCAGTCAATTTTGGCAAAACAATTAAAAAAACCAACTAATCATTACGCGGTTTTTCTTCGTATGCAAATTTACACGACTTCCGCCCAACTTTTTTTGTGATAAATATTTTATTTTACTTCGAGTCTTAACAGGTTCAACGTTGCTTTCGATTTAAATACTGCCTTAGAAAGAGAAAAGTATATACTCAGATTCGGCCACTGAAATAGGTTCAGTGTAACCCCTTCTTTTAAATTCAATGTCGTCAATAGCGTTCTAATGAATGTAAAAGGCAGTGGTCGAAAATGCTTATAGCGAGAGAAAAATTGACGACCGAAAAGTTCAGAGCGCAAATTTGCAGGTGTGGCGTGCGATGCAATAGCTTAGCGTCAAAATTCTAATATTTATATATTTGTTGCCAATCTTGGTTTTCTTCTGCGTTAAACACTCATAAAGATGGCCTTTCGCTTTTTAAAAAATTTCAATTTTACGTTATGTACGAACGTCCATAAATGTGTTATCACAAACATGCCAGTACTCAGTTTAAACTGCATAGTATTCATTTATCCAGCACGGATTTATTATAGGCTTGGCTTGATCGGTTTGCAATTGGACAGAATTAAATTCAGTATCCGTAAAATGTTAGCGGGAATCGTTGCGGTTAATGCGATTGCATAAAACTGATTTCTGTCTTTCAGTGCGAAGCATCCAAGTTGAAGAATATTTTCTGCAAAAGATATGAAACTTAGTCCTTACCTAGTCGAGAAGCGCGTTTCCCAGTATCATGGTGCCACAGAATGACTTTTTTGTCTTTTGAAGAGGAAGCCAAAATCGATCCAATTGAACTGAAAGCGCAAGATGTAACTTCTCCAGTATGCCCGCCCGAAAGAGTCCTCAAGATTTCTCCAGTTGCTATTGTCCAAAGAATAATTTTTCCATCGACAGAGCATGTAGCGAGGATCTTCTCTTTTGGATCGACTGCACAGTACAACACCGCACCTTCATGACCATGTTCTAGGCGATGAACCAAGCGCCTCTCGTACGAAACATTGCTGTCTCTGGAAGACATGCCTATCAGCTTTGCTCCTTCCCCTAAAAAGGAGGAAAATCCAGACACCGTTTTACAGTCAAATAGGGCGATTTTTTTAAAGAAAACTTCGCTCAGATTTTAATTTTACAGTAAGGCGTTGCAAGCTGCCAGTGTTGTGTTGTTGTCATCTGGCACCTTGACTGACGAGTCTATGCAAATTTAATAGAAGCATTGTCGGCCAGCATTATTGTTTTCGCGGACATGAACAAAACCGAATTGTCACGTCACAAGAAAAGAAACACTTCGTGACACAAACAAAAGAACATCATGAATAAGAATATCTAAGAGGAGAAATACCAAACCACGGCCATAATATACGGACAGCGTGCCACAAAAATAATCTCTTTTCCTTACGGGATTTCTATCTTTGCCTGGGACAGCTGCTTGTGTCAAATTTTAATTTTCGGAGGTTTCTTGTCACAAATATGTTACTATTTTGACTGAATCAGTCGCCTTTTCGTTCAACATCTTAAACCATGAATAATCGTTTTCTCTTTGTTGAGCGTTTGTAAGAAAGTGGAATAAGTTTCAGAACTGCAAAACGAAAGATTTTGGCTTTAAGCCCCCTGCAGCGAAGATCATGCATCAACAGACAACACTGAAGCAAATGCAACTTCGAGATTACTACTGCAGTCGAACTCAATGAAAACAGACAAAAGCGAACATCGAATATTCACGGGCAAATCAACCGATTATGACCTGCAGTAAAATAGCATTTTTAGTTTTACTTTTCATGCCAAGACTTGCAAGTTTTATAATTTGGCGTTAATTAAGATCGACAATCGGAACTTACCTGCAAAATTTAAAGCAGAGGAGAAAAATTAATCGGCCAGTCGACACCAAACGGTTTATATCTGACCGACTTGTCGCGCACAATCAACTGCGCAAATGTTTTCCTTTGTGTTGAATGACGTTTGGTTCGTTTAGATTGATATACACGTCAATCAATCAGTTAATGTTTACTATAACGTTAGATACAAGTGTTGTTGCACGCCAAGAGCTTAAAATAAGTGGGCCACAATTTTGTTTTGGTGGGTCACGCCATGTGATTTCCGACATCGTATTAAATAAATAGACTTGACGTACCTTGAAGCTTGAAGCTATGAAAGATCTGCATCGAGCTGCGGCCAAAATTGCGTTCAAATATTTTTCTGAGTTCTACTCACTAAAATGGACTGTATAGGCAGGCCCGCAATGGGTACTATTTTCAACGCTTTTAGGCTTGAGGGATATAAAATTGTAGGGATTTTTCTCGTTAGCTGAAGAAAAGTAGCGTGTAGAAAACTGGCCAAAAGATGTAGTTAGAAATCAACCAGATATGTATCCGGGAAGGAAACAAGAGATGAATTATCATGAAAATCTTTACTCCAAAGCCATCTTTTCCTCCGAGGACTCGATGGCTAATAAAAATAAGAAAACCACAGCGGCAATGGTAACGAGAACGTCGCTATTAAAACAAAAGGTTTAATGAGCGGAACAATAGCTGTGCACGTGCGTTATAATTCTTGGTACATTCCTTTACCGTCCTCTGCAAAACAACAACGTGAAATGATCAAATTTTGCGTTGTCTGGACAACGTGGACCACGACGCCTAATTTTTCAAATTATCGCTGTGTCCCAGATTTACGGTTTCGTGATAGTTTTGACTGTGATAAACAAAGTAAATGACTTTAGAGCAGAGATTCGTAGGCAAATTATAAAATCACTTTTTAATCGAGGTTGTTCACTGGGTCCCCGTTGAGGTTAGAGGGTGCGTTTCTTTGGGGTGATCTGGATTAGCATCAGTGATCCAAGATCACTCGAATCATAGTGGTTGTTTACTGGTTGTTTAGCATTTACCCAAAAAGATCCAGAGATTTTGGATGGAATGTAAATGGAAAGATTAATTAATTTTGCCTCCCTGGACGGAAACTTTCTCGGGAAAACAGGATTTCTTGGACCAAAATTCCCAAACGGAATTTCCGAATAAAAATTTTCAGTTCCGTTTGCTAGTTTTTACTAGTTCCAAGAATTTTGGCTTGCATGAACTGCCTTTGATCGTATCTTCCGAGAAAAAGTCTTGGAAATTGAACGAGCGCATCTCCGTGGAAAATTTCCTTTCAGGATTGGACTCGTCCCATGTACTTCAACAACAGTAAACACCCGCATATAAGAACACATGATTTCGGAGCTGAGGTCAGGCTGATCGGGTTCTTATTTAACGGGTGCTTAGTGGCAGATCAGCCTCAAAGTGTTCTTAAGGTGGCCGAACACAGTTTTCGCGCGTGCTTTTGCTGATGCAATTCAGCACGTGCACAAGGATTTCAAAACAACAAACATGCCGTCAATAGAGCGATCATTTTATTTACTCAACACCCGCGCTATGTGTTATTTTTCTCTATAATTGAACGCAGTGTATTGATGGCTTTAGTCTTTTATTACAAAGATATGTTGGAAAAGGTAACGATGCAAAGAACCCAGCAATTTTCAGCTTTTGTTTGTTACCGAAGGAATCCAGTTAAATGCAGCGCATGCGTAGTAAGTCGAAAAAATTGCGATTGAGTGAAAAATTGACTTTCGGAGATACGCCTATTTCTCGAGAACCACTCATTAGAACTTCACGAAATTTAGAGCGAAAATACTTTAGGAAATAAGTAACTGGAAGATTCAAAAAAATTAAAATTTAACAAAGGAAATTCAAGATATGCCAGTGAACCTTCAACGAGGGATAATTAAAGATCTGTTTGTTAAATTATTATTAAAATTGAGCTAACATGTGAGTATCGTTACAAGCTTGTTGCCTGCAAATTATAAAGAAAATCTAATGACTAGATTTTCTGCAAATAAACAAAACCGACTTTAAACGCTTGTTTATAATTAATCATGTTGCCATGGCAACGGCACATACGACAGTTTAATTATCAAAAAGTTGAAGTTTGTGTTGTTAACTTGCTTGCTGCCATTTTTGGCGACCAAAGGATCTAGGGTTTTAGAAGCAAAGGTAAATGAAACAGAGGTATCAAAAACTGTGTTCAGCCACCTTAAAATGTTCTTAAATTTCTTTACTGTATTAGTAATACGGGTACTATCCAAAAATGTCCCTAGATGTAAAATTAGCATCAATTAATAAATATTCTTTGATTTTAATGATCTGTACTGTATCATTGAGCCTATAGATGAGATGACTGGCTGTCCTTCATTATAGGTAATGATGAATAAATACACTACACTTGTTTTTTATGTAATAAGACACCTTTTCCATTTTATAAGAACATGCTGAATTTTTCAGGCTGATCTTGTTCTTATAAAAATGGGGCTTTATTGGCCAAATTTTAATCCAGTTGTTCTTATATGCGGGTGTTTACTGTATCGACCAACCGGTTTTGAGAGTAAATGGCAAGAAAAAAAAACAGCGCACCCAGAGAAACCGATGAATCCGTAACCAGAGGGGATTCATCGGTTCCTTTGATGCACAATGATCAGTCCGAGTGATCCTGAACCAGATCAGTGGCGGCTGGTATAATGTTTTAGGTGAAGACACCAACAGTCAGATAACCCGATTGGAAAATGTCTCTACTCGGCCTGTTGATCTTTTTTTCCTTCACGATTTTTCTTGGCAGAAAAAAGAAAAGTAATCTCGAGGTTGTTGACAATGGAAACATTCCCCTGTCACCTCGACGAACAAAGCCACACAGAAATAACGGAAGGCGAAGTACTACATGTACAAGGACTTCAAAGTCCACGGAAATAAATTGCGAAGAGGCTGATAAGTGTCACTCTGTGCTGACGACCTTGGGTGATGACCTTTTTGTTTTGTTATCCATTGAATGCTGTTAGGCAATTTACAATTAAATTGATCTCTGTGGATTCCACACATTACCATAGTTCTTATTGTTTCAAATTAAGCAGCATAACTATAAACAGATACATCTTCCAGTGCCTGAAAGCTGGCGAACAGTGAGCGAGTGATTGTCCAAAACATGACCTGTTAAACGCGTGAGAGATTTGTCATACTTTCATTCGGATAACCTTTGTTCTAAGGTGTTTTTAGCTTTCATTTTAAAGATCATTTGGGCAACTTTATTGTTCAGTCAAACCCTAATTTTGCAGTTACATTCTCAATTGTTGTATCTGATTACTTACAAGTAATGTTCCTGGCCAAACCTACCTGAACCTGTCATTTGTAAATAGCATTTTCTATCTTCTATCTTCGCGAATTAGCAAACTATATAATTATATAAAAGATGTCATAAAGCATAGCTTAACATAGATCATATATGAAGACGAAATAAAGCAACGATAACCCCATTGACCCCTAAACATCGTGTTTTATTTTCGGATTACTGAGCATTTCAAACGTTTCAGAAACGTGTTGGACACACTCGTACTCCGCACGTCTCTTTGAATTCGACGTTTCTGGTCACGACGTGTATTGCTTGTTTTTGACAATTTGCTTCGTGTTTTTCTTTTGCGTGATCTTACACAATCTTGTGCATTCCACAGACATAGGGAGCATTGGGGCAACTAGGATATAATCGAGAAAATAAAGCACAAAATTTATGTACGCATGTGTACATTGAAACCTAACAACCGAGACGTCAAAGTTGCTCATTTCCCCAGTATGATGTCGTGTTTACAAGTATCACTGCACGCTATCATTGTCGATGCAGAAGTAAGTCGTTATTTTGACAACGATTTGCTTGCGTTGAAAGAAAGTTGTAAAATTACAAAATGCAGTGACAAGCAAAATAGCAATATGAACTGATAACTTAGTACTCACTTTTTGAGTCCACTCTCTCCGGATCTAAGCTTCGTTTCTTCGGCCAACAGAAAGTCATGGCAGAGTTTCAAACCCACTATTTTAAAATATCACGGACAAGCGGAGGAAACAGATTCAACTCTTAGACACTCTTGGATACTCTCGTAATTCAGTACTAAGACGCAGAAAACATCATTCTGCAGAATTAAAAATTTAACATGGTAAAAATTGTTCTACGAACTTTCCAGAGCGGCTGAAAATGTGGTTATCACATGAACGTAATCTGAAATTTGAAGACAAATATTTCAGCGGCGACAACCCATTGCCGTGCTGATATGACTGATATGTGCTGAGTGGGTGTTTGTGTCACGCAGAATTTGTTGTTTTAAATAACACTTGAAAGATCACTCAGTCGCGTCGAGCTGTTATGAAGTTCACGGCTTTTCTGATATTTTGCGTAAGCGTTCACAGGCCAAAGGTAAAAAGTAAAGTCTGCACACAAGAACTTACGAGCCAAGTGGCCCATCACGCCGGCACTTACCTTGAGAGGTGTTTCAAGAGAAAGATCTGAGGGCTTACTCTTTTGCGTAATATATTTAGACGAACACAGGCGCAAGCAAACAGAGCGCGAAGGGCGAGTCGTGCACGAGGTGAAGAGCGCGAAAAAAAATCGCGCTCTTACCCTCGCGCTCGCCTCGCTTTGGCCTCTATTCGGCTAAAATACGCAAAAAAAATGCGCCTGTTGAAGCCGGGCGAAACACGGACAAAACACAGTCCCCACGCCCAAGCCACTTCATCGACAGCGGAAATCGCGCTTATACTGATATTTCCCCTTGGATTAACCCTTGAGTCTACGAAGGGGATATATACCCCCGGTGAGAATGTCGGAAAGTCCAGGGAGATTGTATAGAATCTTCGTCCCTGTGGAGATGTTGAAAACCTTGAGGAAGGTTGGCGGACAGGGGAAATTCATAGTATTGTTTTTTTTGAACGCAAAGCAGGGAAACCGTGAATCACCGCCCTTAAAAAATATATAAAGTCATAAGGAGAAGAGAAAAAAGGACAGAAACTCACTTTCTCACTCTCACAAGACTGGGTAATATTTTTTGGCTGAAAAATTGTCGAATCTAATCGTTCCCTTCCGTTTTCTTCCGTCAAAATGGCGGACGAAGTTGTTGTTGACTGGTTCACATGAAGTCGTTTCTCGAAAAGAACGCAACGGATTAAAGCGAAAAACATCTCGTTAGAAAGTTTTTTCAAAGCGCAGAACAGCTGAAATTACTTTTGTTACGTTTGTTAGAACTTTTTCGCTCCGTAAATTCCGGTGCAAACTTTTGCATATTTAATTTTGTAAGTGAAAATGTCGTACGCGTGTAAATGGTCCCAAGTCATATCGTAGGCCTGTCGTAAGCTTGTCGCATGCGTTTAATAAGTCGTACCGTGTAAATCGGCCCCAAGGGGGGGTGGGGGGCTTCCCGTACAATATATTTTAGAGTACCCCCACCCCGGGTGTCCATGTGACCAGTCAAATGACACGATACAGCAACTGCCGCTACAGCCCAAGCACGGGATTTTAAATGCAACCTAAGCTAGCTTACCCTTAACTTAACACACTACAAAACACAGTCAATAAAATTATTGATTTATTTTCCTTGATTTCAGCGCAGTTTTCTTAACAATTCATTCGACTGAACAGTAACAATGGCTAATTACAAAGCCGTCTCCGGCACTGTGCAGGTCGAGAGCTTCTGCACGGCAAAGCTTCTTTTGAAAGCAAATATATGTATAGTATATATATAAATATTAAATTCGCTTTAGAAAATAAATAAATGCTAAAAAAAATATTCAAACCTCCCTTCACCGTTCTGTGGTGCGCTTCTTTGTTTTCAGACTTGACAACTGTCGAAAACAGACACCTATTTTTGTGTACAAAAATCTTGTACGAGACCGCTAAAGTGTAAGGTAAAAATCTAACAAGCAGCACTTTCCTGTCTGAAGAAAGAATTTAAAACAAAAAGGGCAACAAAAATCAGTCGGTTTTGATTCACAAGCTCTGCAAGGCTTGAGAGCCTGATCTTCTACTCGATGAAAGAGTGAACTTCTTCCAAACTGGTAAACAGAAGGGAGGATACGATTTAAGTGGAAAAATTTATCCCCATAAACAACAAAAAAATTGTACTGACCATTTCTGTCCATGGGGACGAAAGGTTACAAAACGTCACTTTGTAAAGTCTGTAAACAGTTTCCAATGAAGCATTAAAAAATTGACGGAAAAACTAAATAAAGAACATGAATTAACATGTAAACAACATATGGTTATTTAATGCCTCAGAAAGGCTGAGGATCTACAAGGTGTCTTTAAAAAGAAAGACAGTGAACATAAAACCCCGATATTACAATTTTTTGAAAAAAATGTACCTTTGAAATACTGGGGTATTATGAGAAAACACAGTCACATCATTAGAAGACAAAATTCAACACTACATGTCATTGTCTTACTTTAAGATCTAAAATCACTCAGCCTACTGTAAAGCAAATTAAATCGCATATCAGAAATTGAGCCACCTCTTGGCTTTGATAAACTGCTAAACAATAATAGGGAACTTAAGCACCGACGACGGCGACGCCAGGGACGACGCCTAGTAAAAAGTGAATTTAAATTTTACTCCCGAATTTCGTAAGTAATTAAACCCGTTCAGAGCGCAAATCTGTCTAAACACCTGCTCAAACTAAATGTGCAAAGCCAACGATCAGTTACATAAGGAAATCCAAAATATTTGCCGTCGTGGCGTACGTTCTCCACAATACGCAAAACTTGGTCATTTCACGTTGTAGTTTGGCAGAGAACGGTAACGAAATGTACAAAGATTTATAACGCACGTGCACAGCTATTGTTCTGCTCATTAAATCTTTTGTTTGGTGACGTTCCCGTTGCCGTTGCCGTCGTGGTTTGCTTAAGTTCCCTAATGCTAGCCAGCAACGGCAGACAATTTTGGTTAAAGGGGCTATGTCATGGACGGCACAGTGCAAGGCTAGATTTTTCAAGCGTATCATTTGTAATCTTGAGAGAAAATTTAAAATCAAAAATGTGTTCAACACACTTTTAAAAGTGTGTTGAAAGTATTTTTAATTTGAATTTTCCCTTCATGAAGCGCAGTAACACTTTCTTAGTTTCTACCATGCTGAAAAATACATGTGATTTACAGCGACACAGCCCCTTTAAGGTTTGGTATAAGAATTTCTACCATCAAAATATCATTACTTGCTGCCAAGGAAGGCTTAGCCAAAGCCAGGACTGACCGAAACTTTTAAGAGCTACCTTAATCAAGGTAAATTATAACTTTTAGTTGGCCTCTATTCTTTTTCGCACTGAAACTAGATCAACCCGCTTTTTCAATTTTCGTTGTGTCGCCAGCAACCTTATGAAAGCCAGCCTCAAATTGATAAGTTAATTTTTTTTGCCAAAAAAATTGAGCCTGAAACATCATGATCAAAAGTGAACGTGCGAAAAGTATCAAAAATCCTGACTGGATGTACATAAAGTAAGTACTTTCATTGTTGTGTAATTAAATTTGCTATTTGGGTAACTAGCTCTTAACTTTGAAACAAAAGCGTAAAAACGGTTTGGTAGATTCTTACAAAAACTATGTGTTTTGAAAGAATTACAGAGCTACATTGACTGTGGCAAAGTTCTGATGAGCTGATCAATAATCAAGAGAAGAGGTATGGTCGGTGGTGAATGTAACTACATCAGACAAAATATGCGAATGACATCTACAAGCCTAGATAATAAGCTTCCGAGCTAGAAAGTTTGTACAAAGAACATTACACTGATACACTGATAAAAAGGCCAATTGTTCAAATTTGCGAGCCCATGTTCTAAGCCAATGTTATTTGCTAGCTTGATTCCAGTCTTATTCGCGTAGACCTAGTAGTTCAAATGGTTGAATTACATCATTGATTGGATAACATCATGTCCAACCAATAAATGCTGGAACAATTAATCATGATTTACAATACGAACCACAATCATAGTCAATCCACTGAACACCTAGGTCTTGTGCTATTAGGCTACTGTAGATATCTTATCCTGTTATCGAAATGAATCCCAAGTTTGTGCAAAAAATATATATATTCAAAGATTATTTAACTTTGAAAATAATTTGCTAGCAGATAGCTATTTACAGCTATAATAATATACACCAGGGTTTGTTTAACTTCTTCAGCTCTATTATCAACTGATAAATTGTTCTTAGTGAACTGCCTACATATCTTATATTACCAGATGAGAGAAAATTATCGTCCCTAACTTTTCACACTCCTTTTCCATCAATGTGGCCTTGTTGCTATCTCTTTTCAAGCCATTTTATTGGTCCCGATGGATATGAGACCAACTCATAATTTTATTGTATTAGAATCCTCTAAAATAACAACTAAAGCTCTAAGACACATGACATCAGTTGTTCCAATTCCAATTCAAATCTACTTTCACGAATCAACAACATATAAACAAGTTTTCTCACTTGAGCCATACAACTACTACAGTCTGCTTCGACCACTGAACAAATAAGTTGTAAAAATTAGCTACAACGTTGCATTTGTTACTATATTATTATTGTTGTTATTAAATTATTAACTAATCAAACAGAGTGAATGAAAATAAAACTGGCTTAATCCTAAAAGGGTTTCTCACCAATCCATTCACCATGCAAAATTTGAGTTTGATCAATATCTTGCAAGATAAAAATTCCACTCTTCACTTTAGTAAGAACTTTGAGTGTAAAATTAATATGGAAACTTGGATATAGATGTAGCAAATAAAAAAAGAAGATGACCAGTTGTACTACCACAGCTGTGGAGAGCTTTGCTGTTCAGGTTGAGGTGCTACACCAGAGCTGCGGAACAATAACAGCAAGATAATATTATGAAGACATAAAAATAAAATCATCATGTGATCTGTAAAAAGTGTCCAGAAGGCAACCAGACATGGACATAATCTGATCTGAGGTGCAGAGTATGTCATATTCACTCTCAGTTTGCACTATCTGGGGTCACAACAGATGACTGTGTCTTTTCGCTCCACTTCTCCATTTCCCCCTTTGCAACTGAACTATGACGTTGCGGCAGTGCCATCTTTGCTGAATATTTTACTGGTACATGTAAGCTGCTTAACATCGCAACCCAAGTGACCTAATAAGTCAGACCTCATCCCAGTTTCTGTAGCATTAAGCAACTGAGAGTATTTCTACTCCCACTGAATGGGATGCTAGTCCATCGCAGGGTTACCGCCCAGCACTGAGTTTGCTGGTACCCATTTATACACCTGGGTGGAGAGAGGCACTGTGAGAGTAAAGTGTCTTGCACAGGAACACAACACAATACCCCCAGACAGAGCTCTAGCCCAAACTGCTCAATCCACAGACAATTCATTAACATTTTCTACACAAGGCAACTGGTTTTCACCTGTACGCAGGCAGAACTTCCCAAACTGAACTTCTTCATTTGAAAAACTTTTCAGGCTGGCAAAATCATTGTCACAGCTAGTAATTTGCCCAGTGCCTGGCCCTTAATGAAACCTGACTATATAATAACAAGAGAGAAGAGTAAGAAAAGTTCCCTAATTACCTTTGAAAGCTTTTAAAAGAAGGAGATGCTACATTGATACACAAGGGAACAGAATTTTGATGCCGGTCTGTTATAAACTTGTAAAGTGACTCTAAAGGAGAAAAAGAACAACCAGTTAATAGCAAGGTATTTTCTAAACTTAATAAGAGGCAAGTAAAGTAATAATCAAAAGTGGTCTAACAAACCTTTCACATGAGAAACTGAGTAAAGACTTGTTTCATAAGAATCATCAAATTTTGATTGGCAAAGAGGTTCAAAGTCTGCAATTAAAAAAAGAACAAACGGCTATAAAAGACATTTTGACTTCTGAAAGGGTTAACATTGATTCATTGACTTTGTGACTTCAGCCACAGTGTATGCATCTTGAAGCTTGGAGTCACTATATACCTGAAACATACTGCCGTCCAGCTGGTGTTGTGTGACAACACTTGCACATACACGTGTGAAATCTTAGCCTTCCTTCATCAAGATAAGGGTGGGATAATGCATCAGTGCAAGTTATTCGTTTTTTCTACAAGGAAAGAAAGACAATCTTAGTTGATTAATTTTGTTTCCTACAGGTGACTATACTGTAAATAAGGCCTTGAAAATGTAAATCTAAACAAAAGGACAGAAATCAGGCGTGTAGAATGGTCATTTTTTCAAGTATGCACAAGTAAATATGATCTAAAAACGTCAGTAAACTGAGCGAAAAATGTGGTCGAATCTATTTTATAGTCAGAGCTAGCGTGATCTAGAATTGTCAACAACGTTCTTAGAACGTCACTCTTTTGCAACCTCGCCTTTTTGTTGCACACTGGCCAAACAACACTGCATTGTTCAGTGTAAAAAAAGTACAATGCAAAACTAAGTTAGAACATGGTATAGCTTTTGCTTTAGTTTTTAGAATTTCATCAAAGTGGTGTTTTCATCACAAAATTTTGGTTGCGTACAAGTAAAATGTTAAAAACACAAATAATTGCTAAAAATTCGAAATTTTCTGGTCACTTCAAGTACCCTTGAGTGTATATGCATATAGGACGCTATGTGCCCTGACATGTCGACAGACAAGAAAGACTGACAGATGGACAGACAAGATAGACAGATTAACAGAAAAGACAGACTGACAGATGGACAGACAAGCCAGACAGACAGTCTGAAAGAAAAGACAGACTGGCAGATGGACAGACAAGCCAAACAGACAGACTGACAAACAAGACAGACAGACACACAAACAAACCAGAAGGACAGACAAGCCAACCAACCAACCAGATAATTTTACCTAACTTCAACTTAAATCAGTAAGTTTGTTTAACAGTTCTACACTGCAATCACATGCAACCAACTTTCCAAAAATAACACTGAAAAATGCTGAAAGCTAACATGAGTCCATAAACATATTTATACCATTCCCAAGAAAATACAGCCAATCAGAACACAGGAAAGTTGTTGTATATGCGACAGTATTACACCTTCCCTCCGTGTGCACTGTGCATAAGCTGCATTGACTGTGTTGGCCACTGTACATTACAGTATGGTATAAAACCGTAAGGCAATACTTTGTCATGGTACACCATGGAATATCCCACTTGTCACATATTTTCTTGGTATACTCACCCGCCTAAAGGATTGTGTGTATCCCAAGGAAAAGTGACTTGTCGGATATTCCATGGTATACCATTGAAAACATTGTATAACTAGAATGAATCTTGTACTTACAGGGTCAAACACCAACATTCTACAAAGCAAGTGGACAGCCTCATGTGTAGCTTGATTGGACAGATTGTACAAAGTAGCAAGGGCAGGCTAAAAGGACAATCAAAATATTAATTTTACATAGTCAGTGAAAATCTTAATCTTCGAATCTAGAGTCAACCAAAATTTGTGCCATTTCCCTCTACTTTTTACTACTCCACATTGTAACCCCGTAAGACCATGTAAATTTAAATAGTATGCTTTCATTTACGAGGATGTGTTAATAAAACCCTAGCATGTGGTGAGATACAAAACACTTGTCTGACCTACAATTATGTTAGACAGCGAAACCCTAGTATGTGACCATTTCAATAAAAGCTACCTACATAGAGCAGTACTTTAACAATGTACTATCGTAAAGTGTGGTTATGGCATTTAAAAAATTAGGTGAATGAAACTTATACATGACCAATGAAATGAATGCTGTTGAACAGTTCTCACAGAGCTGTTCATTCTGAAGTGAACAAGTGTGTCTGATTTGAAAAAAGGCTTGTGAATGTATGTTCTAATGGTGGCCATCCCCAAAATTTCAATCTACTTTTCCTTATTAATACAGCTGATACATGAAACTCGAATGTAAGTAGAGAACTTACAGCCTTGTGTCCTTTCTGAAGGATGTATTTAGTAGCTCCCTCACTGGCCCCAGCACGACATAAATCATCTAGACTTGGCGTTCCCAACAAATTGATGATAAGGTTAAGCTAAAAGTTAATAAGTAAGAAAGAAAGCAAGCAAGTCAGTATTTTTTTCCAAAAAGTGCAAAATCTTAAACAGTTACACGATAAGTGTGAGCACCAGGTGGAGAATGGTCTTCCAAGTATTCATAACAGGCACTCCCAATTTAGTCCTTAGTCAGTACAAAAAAGACACCATGGTGTCTTCTCAATCAGCCATTTACACTATACAATACAACATCAAAAATAATTTGAATGGGAAAATAATAAGATAGAAAAGGCTGAGAATGTTGTACCTGCTGAACTGGACTCTGGGCCTGGAATAGGATCTTTCTACTCAAGAGTTCGGCAAAAATACACCCAACTGACCACACATCCACTGAAATGACGACAAAATAAACAGATTAAAATCAAGAATTGACACAATGTTTAACTCATGAACAAGTGTGAACTTGACAAATAGGACAGAACGAACCTGAGTTGCATTTAAGGGCAAGCATCTAGCAACTCTACAACTCAACAGCTGGCAAATACTGTAGTCCTCCAGCGACACTAGTTAACTCAATAGGTTTAATTTTTGTGTGTGCACTGACTGTTCTCAGCACTTTCTGTGTTGAAGAGGTCTAGCACATACCTGCTTGTCCATAGTTTGTAGCTCCAGCTAAAAGCTCAGGTGCTCTGTAATACTGTGTAACAACCTGTTATAAACAAGCCAGTTTAGGTTTAATGCAAAAGATCTACAGAAACCAAACCGGTATATAAAGAACACCCTGATGTTGCAAATAAATGTAACAAGTCAGGCGGTATCAGCATCAACTGGGATGTCGATATCAACAAGAGACCAAGCCACACCTTAAAAAAATGGCAAAACATTTTACATCATTCCAAACTTTTCAATTCTCAACCACCCTTGTTAACGTACACTTTTCAACTTACTAGCCTGGTGGCTAGTGATAACCTAGTGTTCAAACAGGACCACTAACAGCAGAACAGCTAGCAAGGCTTGAAAGCACAATGCAGGTGGCTCGCTTTAGTACAAAATTTTGGCAATTACATTGTACTTAAACGAATTCTAAAAAAGTTCCAGTTCTTGAAAAACTTTCAGGACTCTCTTTTCACTGAGAATTCCCTGGAAAAAGGATTAAAACCCTGAGACATCATTGTCAAAACTGTTGAGACTTCTTCACAGACAGGTACAAAACAAAATCAAAAAAGAGCTTTATGTGTGCTTTGAGAAAACACTTTCTTGTTTGCCAAATATTTCTTTCAACATAATAACTTGTTCAGTCACCTGTTTACATACCACGCAGTGGTGTAAACAGCATGTACCCAGTACCAAGATGCCCCCATGATGACATTCTGACCTTCTCTTCCGGAAAATTTTTAATTTTGTGTTTGTCTCCCATGAAAAAGACAACACAGAAGCTCCACCAAATATTTCATTTTGTTTACTAGCCAAAGTGGCTAGTGGAAATCGGAAACCTATTAGCCAAAACTAGATTTCTACTAGTCTATGGCTAGTTAGCTACTGTTTGAGTCCTTTTTGTTCATCCAGTTCAGATATTCAGACAACTAGACAGCGAAAGACGTTAACAAATAATAATGAGTCACTTCCCAGGGAAAAAAAAAAGTACAGTGAACAGAGTGGCCACCTCTATACAACAGTTACTTTTCTCTGTCCCTAAGGTGGCTGCTGTGAGGCTTGACTGTATTCCAGAGTAACTTCAAACCATTAACAATTATTCACCGAAGTGGAGGTAAATATCCACCACTATTCACCGACACAGAGGTGGATAATTGTTTTAGTGTACATGTATACCACACAAGCTGAATAACTAGCGGCCAAAAGAGTAAGTTTACTTGTGACAATGTACCGACAAAAGCCATTTTGTTTTTCTTCGGCTGCTCAGAGGTGAATAGTACTTGGCTAATCACCTCCAAGCTAGCCAATCAGCGTGTGCGCAAAGTACTCTTTCCTTGTGTGGTATATATTAATTTACTTTATCACACCAACTGCTGGATTGTTTCTCACCTCTTGTGTCATAATTGCACTCTCATGAGGCTCTTCTAAACGTGCAAGACCAAAATCACAAATCTGTAAAGCAAAGACACCAATTATAAATTGCATAGTGCATGTCTTGAATTACTGCCCGCACTCCTCCCCCAAACTCAATATGAAGAGCAACCGCATTAGCAGGATATCTAACCAAATATCTTCTGTTCTGATGAACAGAAATCAGTGAAAAAGAATTTAGTTAAGTTTGGCACGCGCTATGTTTCGGTTTATGTTGCGCGCGCGCCAGCTGTTAAAATTGTTAAGTGACGCGTGCATTGAGTAACGTAGTGTCGCGTGTATTTTTTACAGTTGGAGAAGAAAGCTAACCAGGCGTTAAGAAAACTAACCTGAATTATGATGTATTGAGAAAGCTAACCTGTTTTACGATGTATCGAGAAAGCTAACCTGTTTCAAGTTTATGAAGTATAAGTTACGCCAGGATGGAGTCAAAGAAGTAAGTTTAATTTGCGATTGTTTTAGTTTAGTTACCGATTGATTTGTATTCTTGTAAGGCCATGTGCCAACACAGTTTGCTTTGTACCTTACATTGAATTAAATCGTTACAATACGGTTTTCTCCATATTGGCGTAAAGTGTGGTCATTTGTCCAACGGAACATCTTCAACTGATGAAACATTGTCTAATCTATTCCATTGTGGCATATGCAACACAAAAAATAGTCAACAGACTCAATGCGTGAGAATCTACAGATAGCAAACAAAGTCAACAAAGAGATCTTCAGAAAAAAATAGTCAAGCAAATTGATGTGTACGGTAGTCTTCTTGAAGGAAAGCGACACCAGTCTCCAGCAAAGCCAGACAAAATTAAATTTTTAAATGAACCAAAGCAAACTGAACTAGAGTTAACTAGCAAAACAAAAACATAGTGTCAACATGATGTACACCAACATATGTGTGACCTTTGACATAACAATAATTGCTACACCAGAGTCAAACTGCTCTGCTCTACTTTTTAAAAACTCTTCTTTAGAAAACAGCATATAATTCCCTTCCACGGCCCCTTCCGTAACAATAGTGTGAAACAAAATAGGTTGGAAGGCCAAAATTAAAAGAAGAGACCTGTGGCAAAAACTGGTCATGTACAAATGTTACGAGCCATAGGCATCATGTGGGCCCACCAATGATTGTCATCAAATGACATTTCTGGCCACCAGAAGCGCCACAAAAGTTTTAATTATGAATTTATGTCACGGACATGGTTTGCAGCTCATGCATCCAGCCATCTCTTATCGGGGAGGGCAGACCAGACACAAGAGAGCAGCTGAAATTGAGCCTAGGCCATATGAGGTTCCAAAGGGGAGTGCCGAAAACACAGATGCACGAGACTGTGGATTATCAGGAGGCAAAATATTGTGCTAAAATTCTGCATAAGAGGCAAGAGGCCCATCAGGCAGATCCTTCTCTCCAGTTTCCATACCATGAAGTGAATAGGAGTATTTCTTCTCCCCCTAGATTCAATTTCCGCCGCTCTCTCATGTTTGGTCTACCCTCCCCAAGAAGAGATGGCTGGACACGTGAGCGGCAAACCATGTCTGTGCCGTAAATTCCTAATAAAAATTCTTGCGGCTTTTGTGGCAGCCACAATTGTCATCTGATGACAGTCATTTACGGTCCAACATGATGCCTGCAGCTCGTAACATTTGTACCCGTGCTGTTTTCACCACCTCTTCTTTTAATTTTAGCTTTCCAACCTATTTTGTTTGACACTGTTGTTATGGAAGAGTTTTTCAAAAAAGTAGAGCAGACCTGTTTGATTGTGGTGTGGAAAATGACATGTCATGATTTTGTTTTGCTCGATTCAGTTTGTTTTGGATCATTTAACAACTTTGCCTGGCTTCTCCAGAGACTGGTGTCGCTTTCCTTCAAGAATACCACAGTACACATCAATTTGGTTGAGTATTTTTTTTCTTGAGATCGATGTTTGTGTTATCCCTCTCTTTGTTGACTTTGTTCATTACCTGACATTCTAGCACCACACGATTCAAATATAGATTCTCACGCATAAAGTCTTTTGTCTATTTTGTGTGTTATACATGTATATGCCGCTATGGTTTAGATCAGGCATTATTTCATCAGTTGGAGGTATTTGGTTAGGTGTCTCACTAACACAATCGCTCTTCATATTGCACAATTTCTTTGCTACTACGAGAAAGATAATTTATGCAGCCTGCTCAATTCAGGCAGATTTTTTATTGGTCAAAATTAACAATGCCAAGTCCATCTACATCTAGATGGAGAGAGGCACTTTGAGATTACAGTCTCTTGCCAAAGAACACAACAAAATGTTACTGGCCAGGGCTCTAACCTAGAGCACTTGATCTGTAGTTGAGAGCGCTAACCAGGATACTACTGAGCCTCACATAAGATTTGATATTGTTTTACTGTGTTTTGCTGCAAACCTTATGTTGGTCTTCTTTAAGATCATCACAGTTACATATGACATTAAATGCACATGTCAAAGAGTGCATTCGATTTTTGGTACTTACCTTTAAAAGACAATTACTGTTCACTAACAAATTTCCAGGTTTAATGTCTCTATGTAAAATTCCAGCAGAGTGAAGATATTTAAGTCCTGCAAGAAAAAGGAAAAAAAACTTAGAGTTGCATAGTCATGAAAACGATATGAAAGTCTTTTACAAGATAATATCATAAAAAAACACTGTACTATGGGGGACTTGTTTCAGTCCAACACGGTCCATTGGCATTGCAACCACTGGGATCACCAATACCACACAGACGACTAACTCTTCATGCTAGAGCTTCACTGAAATACTTTTGCTGGCAACTAAATCTGAGAACTTAGAGGTTAAATGACCCCAAGTTTTTCTCTGAATGACTCCAAGGACCTTGCACAAAGCCAGGTCTTCAACCCAGTGTGACCGGGAGAAGAATGTGATTGTTTCATTTTCACTTATTTCACAAACACTCTTACAATGCAACTTCATCCATAGCCTTAAATTTCTGCCATGTACTTTTTCTAGCACTGCTACTCAAAGACCACACAAAGAAACAGAAAAAACTTACCTCGTAAAATCTGATACAGGAAAACTTTAACATGATCTGAACTAAGTGGTTGCGGGGACACTATAATTTTGTGCAAATCTGACTGCATTAATTCTGAAACTATGTATCTGTTGAATACTGCGTCAAGGAAGATTATATTATGTAAAGTAGCTGGAAATATAATGCGTACATATTGCTCTGTACTTGTTTCCTTTTTTATCAATCTTTTTAACCACTTTCTATAAAATAACATTAACCCAACATTAATATTATGCTATTTGTCAATGACAAAATGAGAACCCCTTTGTTTAGAACCTTAAAACTTCGCAAGTTAAAATGACAAGAGTGGAAGCCTGTTTTCTTATTCACGGGCAACAGGTTGTAAACAGCTGTTTTCACACATACAACTGTTGGTTCATTGTATCAATAATATTGCAATTCTCCTTACTAGTCACTAAAGATTTTTTCATTGTCATTTGTCTTGATGTGGGACACCACGTTCCCATCTCAAAACACAAATCTGCCCTATTTAGACTGAATCAAATTTGTTGATTGCTTTATTCCCAGGTAGACACAGACTCGAAGATGGCTACTACTGGCCGAAACTTGTATCCAAGAAGAACTGGTTATTAGTGTCGGCTTGAAAACAGTTTCTTTTACACAAAAGAGTAAAGTTGATCCTTTCCTGTTAAATAAGAATTTAAAAGTCTATTAAAGTCAGTTTGCATGTATATATATAATTCATGAGAAAAAGAAACTATAGAAAATGCCTTTGTTGGCACTAAGTAACTGCAATATGTGTGGAAGGAATTTGTTTTCATTAACAAGCAAAACATTGCAGTTATTGTTAACAATGTCAAATACAGTGCCATGTCACATCTCCAAGCTAGGCATTTCTTTCAATCTTTGCAATATGAGCATAATGACAACTACCCCAACATCTTTAAAAAAAAAAACATGTCATTGATTAAAATTTACCCAGAAGAGCTTTGTCAGGTTTGTCGAGTGAAGACCTATCAGGTTACAGTTTCATGAGAAGTGAAAGATGTCATTATAAATATACGTTGCAGCAGAAAAACTTTCAGTTATGATCCAAAAGTTGTAGTTTTTGGTTCTTGGGGAATTTATTAAACACAAAGAGAAGTCAGACTCTTGTTCTAAAGAAAAAAGAAAAAAAGATTTATAAAAGCTTGATGCCATGGTAACATTGACAGCTTCATGTACCCTTTTAACTGACAGATTATGCCTTGTGTTAATGAAAATGATAATTATTGCCACAATGAAAAAATGTGAAAAACTTTCCCTCTTGTAATTACCATTGTATCCAGGAAGTTTAGTCATCGCTTTATTCCTGACAAAGTTCAAAAGTTTGGCTGCTGGATAGTGAGGTACAAGTATTTGACATCAATACACCATAATCTCATATAATGGCTTGCCTTTAAGAAGAGAACTCAAAATTTATCACTAATCCTCAAAAACAGAAATATTAAAGCACTTAAAGCGGTCATCCTAAAAAGAATCTTTGGCCTGCGTATTTTAAAAGCTTCAAGAACAAAAAATCCGGTAAACAAGCTACAAACGTCATACACAAGCTATAAATAAAGATCTAAAATCGATCAACTACCCCAGAAACGCCGATCTAAGAAGTGCGATCCTTTCAGTTACTGCGAAATGAAAAGATATCTCATAGGGGAAGTCATCTATTGTTGTCATGGCTCAAAATACAGATCGACCATTCTACGGACCGGAACTGAACACTGGCGCATAAAGAAAGCCGAAATTGCCAACGCAATTTACCGACAAGGGCTGTCAACGACTTGTGGAAAATACTAAAGAAAGGCTGAGAGAATCGAAAGGTTTCGCATATAAATTCATCGATTGATAAATATAACAACTAATAGCACACATAATGAAAGTCGGCGTCTTGAAACACAAAGCGAAATGTTGGCAAAGCAACAGGTGGGAGGCGATAGAAGTGCGATCGTAAAGCGATTTTCAAAAAGCCCAAACTCGTACAAAGGGAAAAGTTCAAAATTTTATTCCATACCAAAAACCACAAATATTCGTCTTTTTACCGTGAACGACAACAGCTTTGCATAATCTCTATGGGAGGCCCAAGCATTCTTTAATTTATTTCTTTATACGATACAGATTGAAAATTGTGGCAAGGTTTGAATATTTATAAAACGAAAGCGAACTTCAAGATTTCAATCCCTGTTTCGAAGTGTATTACTGAACGCAACTTCCAATCTACAGAAGTTGGAGGAACGTTAAATTCAAGCGACAGAGAGTCGTCGAGGAATAGCCCCTCCTTGGCCCAAACCTCTCTCTCAAACTGTTTTCCAACATTGTTCAAGATTTTACTTTGTCACGCTACGAAGGTATAAACACAATCGATTTTCTTCTGAGGAAACAAAGGATACATCTCTTGAAAGAAGTCTACATGTCCAGGATGAACTATGTCCAAAGCGGAGAGTACCTAAACGATGAAATAATGATCAAATGACAAAAATAAGTTCATGTATCAAACATAAGCTGGCGCCGAAAACGACCAGTTTATGTTTGAATAATTATGTATTCAATTCTAATATGAACTCGGCATTCAGTGAAATACCGGCATTTGAAAACAAGAACTAAGAATAAGACTTACGTTATTATGTTTGAAAAAACACAGCATCTTCAGTTCCCTGTAAGCCCTTTTCGAAGACGTCAGACTCTGAAAAACGTTCGGCATCTTCTTCAAAGCGACCCTCTTTCCATTCCTCGGATCTGTCACAGACCTGAGATACGAGGAAATATTGTCAAAAGAAAACTTCAAAATACGGCAAATTCAACCACGTTAACAGCCGGAATATACTCACCACACTACGCCGAAAGCTCCATAACCGATAGGTCGATCAGGTTGGGTTTCTTGTTGTGTCTGAGGAGCGTAATGTGAACTGTGGCAGCCCGTCGACGGCTGCTGGGAGTGCGTCGAGGGGAACGCCATGAAAGCCCGGCTCTTGCACACAGCCATCAAAGACGCGATGCTTCGGTCACCCGAGTCATTCTTGTGCCATGGTGTTGACGCCTTAGAAGCGTTGCATGTTCAGCAACCTGCTGAAAGGGAGAAGGAAAGTCACTTAAGAGAGACAGCGATTTCCTCTTGCATCCCTTCGCTTGGGATCGGTTGACGCAGCTCCTTCTTGATCGAGTAGTACGCACTGAGTGAGACTGCTGGACTTTCGAACGCACATGTGGCGGTGTCGCAAAGCACTGTTCTGCGCACGCGTCACGCAACACCCTATAGCGCAAAGCACTCTGGGCGTGCGCTTACGACAACAAACGGTCACGAAAATTGTAAAATCACGCGAAGTAGCACTTTGTTATACATTCGGCTAAAGTAAGGTTTCTCACGAGAGCTCAGCTACAAAGCTATCAAAATAATTTAATGCACCGGATAAAACGAAAGAATTGTTTTTAAGTCATTCTAGTTTGTATTTGTATTGACTCGTTTTCATTTCGTCAACTTTACTGGGTTGCATGCAGGCAGTTGCGTTAACGTTGTGCTATTCAAGATTCGTGCGTGAACAGAGTTTTTGTCATTCACGTACCGGTAAATGACATTTTAGATGTCAAGTGATCCTGCGGCGTTTTAGATTGCTCTGTGCTCTCATCATCAAACTTTTCAACTGAGACGCACGCGAGTTCATCGCAACATCTTTACCTTATAAATATCAGCAATAAAAATAGCAATATTTAATGGAAAACGAAAAATCGTTCAACAGAAATTTTGAGGAGTATATGGTGATATTTTTACGTAAATTTACTTCATTGATGGCCCGAAGGTCGAGCTTCGCGTACTAACAATTACGCAATCGAAACAGAAGTTATACCACACGGCATGTTGGCAAGTCCTGACAAATAAGCATTTGCTAAGAAAAAATAAATTGTGCCAAACAGGACAAAGCCAAGAGCAATTGAGTATTTACAAGCTCGGAGCTTGTTTCAGTCAAGCCTTTCCTCGTAATCTAGTATGTACAACAGGTGTCATATGCCATCTATTACGACAATAAAAAAACCTAAACTTCGATATAATAACGATCTGCTAAAACAAATGTGAAGGGATTCTCTGGGAAACTAAAATATATTTTTTAAACACAAACATTTTCATCAAATGCGGTAAAGCTCCCTTACCTTTGATGATTTACCGGTTTTCCTCTATTATGGCTGAATTGATTTTTCCCACTGTTGTCGTTGTTGTTTCCAAATCGTTGTTTCTATGAACTGTACTGAGTCGAACCTTGTGTAGAATGAGGTGTCTTTGTATTGCAAAAGTCCTTTGAGTAAACTGTCTGCCTGACCCCTTATGTCACTTATAATGTCACGATTTCTGAACACAATCGAATCTTCCTTTGACTTCCGTGGCACGAAAACAATCCATGAAGCGGAAAGACGTATTCTATCTTTCCTGCAAGGTGGTGCAAAAGCGGAACACAATGGAATTTTTTTTTCTTCCCCGATAAAGCCAGTTCAAAACGTAAACAAATTTCGTGAAAATGATTCGTTGACGTGTTTACGGCTTCGCCATTTCAGGAACCCTTTATACAAGTGCTTTATTCAACTGAGTTTTGTAACCGTACAACTACAGATTTCGTGATATGGTATTTAAACTGTTTTCAGTCTAAAAACGGGACGAGCAACACGTGCGGCGTGGGCATGGAACATATCGTGATATCAATACAACAAGTAATAGAATTGAGGGTCAAGATATTCTTTATAATATCACAAAGTCTCTCAACATATCATCGAATTATGCGACAACAGAAAAATTTCAAACAATCTATTATGAAATTGAGGAATAAATATTCAAGAAAAATGTTAGAACGGTATTTTCGTGCCAGACTACTGTATGCTCTCGTGTACCAGATGGTCGGATTTTCGTGATAGAAATTAAAGCTTGAGTGATCTGCTGTGTTAAAATTTCCCGCCCTTGCCGCGGACGAGATATCAACTTTCCGACATACAAAAGTGTGAGTTCATTGCGAACGATATCAGTATGCAGTGGCATGGTTCATTCATCCTTTTGGCGCAAGGTCACACATACTCCTTGTCAACTTCGGTTGAGAATGGTGCCTCGTGCTCTCGAACTGATATAAAATAATAAATTCTGTACCAAGTTCTTTGTTCAGGTGCAATATAGCTCACAGCAACTTTTGGGAAATATCGATAATCTGATGGTAAAGATAAAGGCCTTTAGGTGATTGCTTAAAAGCTAGCTGTAATTAGAGTTGAATTTGAGTCAGAACTATTTCATCAGCGCAGCACATTGGAACTTTATTAAAACGTGAGGACTGGCAAATTATGCTCGCCATAAAAATAATAAAGTTTCGCTGTATCGCGGTTGTTTAATTTCCGAATTATTTGACTATTACTGGAGAAAACTAAGAATATCATTCGCTGTACCAAGGACTTCGTTATATAGAAGTGAGTTCACGGAGGAAAGAGACTTTGATCATTTTGCGAGGCAAAAGAAAGAATAGTGTTCCAAAGACTCGGGTGCCACTAGTGCTCTTGTACAGGAACTCAACGCGACAAAAGCGTTTGTTTGCCATGGAAAAATCAGATCCCATTCTGATCACTGCGTTAGTCAAAAACAAATATTTTTTGTCTGGTTTCACGTGTGCAAGCTGGCTGCTCGACCTATTTTATTGCTTTGTACCGGTGTGTCGACATTTTTCCTGTAAGTGTCGTGACCTGACCGAGTAAAACGGCAAGTTGAACCTGTTGCGGCTGAAATAGAGCTTCCTTGACGTGTCTTGTCAGGTGTGTGGTTTTGTCACTAAGAAAGCTCATTTCCAAAACAAAATGCAATGGTTTATAAAATTTTTCAGATCTTTTGATATACATATCACATAAGTTGCAATAAGCACCAGACAAAGTATACAGTATAGTTACGTCGTGTATTTGATCTTCTTGATGACGTCACGACACGCAACTTTGCCTTTGTAAGCAGGCACAGCTGTGAGGCACAGCTATCGACATCACGTTTGTTTTTCCGTGAAAGACAAAATTCTATTTACGCAATATGGTGTGAGCTTAGAACTTGCTGTTGCAGCTTAGCGTTTGCTTTACTGTAAACACTGCACTGTTCGCCTTAAAATGCATTGCATAAGATTTATACTTATCTCTTATTTCTTTTTTTTTTTTTTTTACCTTACACGAAGGACGGTAAACCAAAGATCCTCGGGGTGGATCCTTCCAGAAAAATTGGGTAGGGATGTACCCTCTCGCTTTACGCCTGTTCTTCAGGCTAGAATTCTCAGAAATTTGAACATACTTTCTAAGCTTTCCAGTTGCAATAAAAAGGAGGAACGAAAGGAAGGATAAATCTTTTTCCAGGGTGTGTAAATTCATTGCTTTGACACATATCGGTTCTTGTTATTCACGTACTTGTAAACAAATGCATTGTTTCCGTTGCTCTCACAGAGTTTTTTTTTTTTTTTCAGGTAATTGCGCGCGCTATGATATGTCATAAACCCATTTTTTAACGAGTATAAAGTAAAAACACTCCGGACATTAGAGTACACTCGAGAAATGTAGAAAACACGAGACCCAGAGGAGTGTTGTCTACATTTCCCTCGAGTTCTCAAATGCTCGTCGTGTTTTGTTAGTGTATACACGGCTTAGGCTTTTTTATTTGTTAAATAAATTTTCTTTCAAGAGAGCGGAATCTTATCCCAAGGGTTAGGAAGTTTGACTCCAACTTTTTGTTTCTGATCAAAGTCCCCACCCAATCCCGTGGATTTTAAACTTTTCGATCTAAAAGTGGTCGCGGTCGCATGTATTTGCATATTTTCATAGTGATTTTTAATTTATCCCGAGGTCTTCTACTACCAGTTCAAACTGACTTTAAACGGGTTGAGATCTCTATCGCGGGATCTGAATTGAATCACCCTCGTCAGCAGCTATCACACGATGACGTCTTCCTTTGCGAATCTAGAGGCCAGTACCAGCCCCCTGGCCAGTACAAGCTAGAGAGCTATACCGCAAAAAACATGCGTTGTTTGTCATGTTTGTAGTCGCATTTTGTATATTATTGCCGTTTAAGCTGCATGAAATGCCGAAGGATAAGAGTTTTTGATTCAAGAGGACTATACTATATTCGCTGCACGATCCATGCTCTCTACACCTCATACGGTAAATAACTGATCAGCAAATGCAAAATTTACAAACGGCGTTGTTTAGAGTGGAGACACCTGAAAACAGTCTCATTATTATGGACAACAAAAATGCTGTGGAAAATCATGCATGGTATCAGTGTGGAAGATGCGGGAAATGCATTCCTCCTTAATCAGGCGTCCTCACCGGTACACCGGAAACCTCCGTTTTCAACTTCCCCCACGGTAGTGAAGACGAGGCCTCAATCGACGGCTAGATGGAGCCTGAGTACAACAGTGAACAGTTTATTTGCATAATCCCAGTTCAAACTATACATAAGTTGTACATAGTGGTATGTAAGGTTATGCAACTGCTTGAAATTCCCCAACCCCTTAATTACATGCTGTTTATACCAGCAGTTCGTACTGCTTTTGTCACAATCAACAGCTCATATAGTTTAACAAGTCCGGCTCTTTTGAACACAGCAGGACTATTTGCAGAAGAAAAAACGAAACAGGAAAGGGGTGAATTGTGATCCCAGCAGTCCCAGCAGGAGTAAGAAGTATTAGTTGGTTTACTATAAGGAATTCAGTTTTGTAGTACCACTCTCTCCGTCTTCGCTAGACGAGTCGAACATTACAAAATGGGTTGGTTTGACTAGAACAATGCGTCTCTGTGCGTTTTCCGCTTTTTCGCTCTACAAATGACTTGATTACATGTGCTGTCTTAATTCTCCTATCCTTTCAAACCCATTTTCATTCTGTTTGCTTGTTTTTGGCGCGAAATCTTTACATTAAATTACTTAACTAAATGGACTCTCCGTCCTTGTTTGCAGTTATACTATTCAAAGTGAAATAAAGTTGTTCTATTTACAAGAAATAATTTAAAGCTGAAAACAGTCTTTATGGCAAGCGTGAACCCAAGAAAACTGTGCAGCAAATCCCTGGCAGCAATCTTACACCGATATACAACAAACGCTTTTCAAATAAATAATGTTATATTTATCAAGAGAGAAGGAGAAAACTGACGGCATGGCGTACATTTATACAAACAGAAACAAGTCTATCACGTTACTTCAGACCCATAGACTCTCTGCATAAATAACGCATACATTTGAATAGCAATACTCATACATCCTTAGCCTCACGTTAATGCGAAAATTTCTTTGTTTTGAAACATGAATGTGAGGCTAAGGAAGTACCAAGTATTGTCATTCAAATCTACAATAGGTGCTATTTATGCAAAGGGTCTATGAATATACAATCAGCGCTCTTAACGATAGAAACATATGACAGATACGGCTTCCCAAACACAAGCTCTCAGTATCTGAGTCAATTAATGGCGGCAGCTTGCTGTCGCTCTAGTTCCTCTACAGACACAACTTTCCTTGTTACGTCAGGTGAGTTGTGTCGTTGTGCTGGAGTAGACTGTTGTAGAACATCTTCGCTGAACCATTTGGACAAGATATTTCCGCTGCCGACACCTCCTGGAGAATGGCTTTGTGACGGAAAGTTCATCACCGGACTTGGAACTACAAACAAAGACACAAGGCTAATAGTCTCAGTTTTTTGGCAAGCACCCACAAGATTGAAAAAAGTTCAGATAAGTGGTATATTTTTGGGTTTTCGATGATCTTACAGGCGTTCATATCCTAACATTCTCAACGGGTTCACTACAGCCTTCTAACAGGACTCGGCAAAAGTTACTCTAGCGACAGTCGAAGCATGAACACTTGACACGTTTTTTGGGGGCGTGTACAGAATGAGAGCTTTGCAGATAACCAAAAGTAGTCAGAGTTTTTTCATAATAAACATCGTTCATGAAACGTCTCTTTCAAACCAAGGAAGGTGTGTACCACCTAAAAAAGCCTTGAGAGATTTACAACAGTCGGTGTAAAATCTGTCTCGAAGGTAGGCACCAAGAATTAGAAATAAAAAATTATACCGACTTTAAAACCTACCTCGTCTTCCATGGACCTGCTGAAGACCCGTCTGATGGGGCATGTGAGGGGAACGAGCTGCCATCATAGCCGCAGGGTTTACAGATGGATAGCCGGTTGACGGACGACCCCCGTACATCATGGCAGCAGCAGCGGCTGCAGCAGCAGCAGGGTTGTGTCCAGGAACCATGGGGTACCTTCCAGCTGAGTGTGGAGGCATCCTCATGGACATTGGGCTCATTCCAGAAGAAGGCATTCCTATTGGCGTGCCAGCTGAAGACATCATCCTGAGATAAGCTGGATGGAGATGCGGTGGAATCATTGCAGGATGAATGGCAGGCCTGGGTGGCACTGCCATACCTGGCATGGGCGAGTTGAATGGAGTCCGCCCTGGATGCCTCCCATGCATGACTGACATGCCTGATGGTGACAAGCGTCCATTTGTGACGTGTGGACTAGGCCGAGGACCGCGTGATCCATGGAATGATCTTGGCACGTGATGCACCGGAGTTGGCCTGGTGTCACCTCCGTGCATTCTGTGTGGGTGGCTCAGAGGTAAATTCTCATGATGAGCCTCGGAGCTGCTCTTCCTTTGAATGTCATGCATGCTATTTGGACTCTGATGAGACACTGGGTGACCGCCCGACAAGTTTTCACTTCTCTTGGTATGATAGGCATCTTCATAAACAGACGACTTGTCTGAAGCAACATGTGGCTGTTGCTCATATGAATGAGACAAGGGCCTTCCTTCATTAGCTGCCACAACTCGGGTGATGCCGTTGCGAATACCTTTGGCCTGGCTTTCCAAGGACGTGCTGCTGTTCCCAAATAACCCCAGAGGTGGTTTGCTGCTATCATCTCTGGTCATTAATCCTTTTGATGCCAACTGTTGTGGTGAGAGCAGAGCTGCCTTGTCAATGAAGGGATGGCGCTGAGGGGTGCAGGGCGCCGAGTGAGGCAGTGTTTTTGGCGGTCTCAAAGGAGATCCTTCCTTCTGTTTAAAAGAATGCAGAGGAGATGCAGGCTCAGAGTGAATGCCACCCTCAAGACTAGAGAATGGCAATTGAGGCGAGCCAGGTAGAGGTTTGAAAGCAGTAGGCTTTTGTAAAATTGGTGAGCCAGTCTGTGACAGCGGAGTATCACTAGACACCATGGATTTTGGAGAAAGCAAATGATCTCTTTTGGCAGCAGTACCGCGAGTAGATGTGTGCCTTTCGTCTGTATAACTTTGAAATAGTCCCACTTTGACTAGATCATCTCCACTGCCAGACTGTGAACTGGCCCTTGGACGAGTGCTGTCAAATGGCTGTAATTCTGACACACCTTCTCTCCTATTAGCTACATTACCACCTTCAGCTACAAGACTTCTTGCTTTAGACTGGTCTTCAAAATTAGGCTTTGGTGTCCTCTGATCTTGGTGAATCTTTCTCATGACGGATGTTGGCATAAACGACCGGTCTGGTATGTGAGGAGAACTGGGCTGACCTGCCGATACAGGTTTTGGTTGTACTGCTGGCTGGCTTCGTGGTTCAGGAGTTCCACCGGACGTGGTGTACTTGTCTTGAGGTTTCCTCAGGGGCGGCTGCTGACCTCCTCGGTACGGCATGCTGGGCCGAGGTCCTGTGTGATACAGAGAGATGACTTGTGGTGGCACTCTATGCATGTTGACACTGCCAAACCCAAGAGGTGGGCTCTGCCTCTGGTGTGCCAGCATTGCAAGTGGTGAGGGTGATCGACGAAGCAAAGGAGACGCAAACAGATCATGAGGAGGTGTTACTACATAGTAAGAAAGAAAAGAAGCATGAATGATGTGACATTATTTTGTCGATGTGAACCTCCGGATAGTTTACAGAGGTAGACAAACAAAATCCAATAACAAAACAAAGACATACAAGGGTGGCTTACAGTCAGTGGGGTAAGATTATAACATGGACTACAAACAACGACCTTTTCACTGTGGCTTTCGAAAGTCTAAGTAAACCATGACACCGACGCTAACGACAAAGTCACCAAAAAGCAGAACAATGGCTATGAATGCTTGTTCTAAATCTTTGTACATTTTTTAGCTGTCCACTGCAAAACGACACAAAATAACTCAGTTCCGCATGAGAACGTGAAGCATGCACATTAATGTTTCGTATTTTGATTCCCAATTAAACACCGTCATTAGGTACTTAAACTCCTCAGCTTACTGAACGGAATTGCAACATTCAAATTTTTTTTAAAAAATGTAATCTATACTTTTCTAGGCGTTGTCCTCGGCGTCATCGTCGACATTGCTCAAGCTCCCTTTTTCCCCGAGCCTGAGAGTGATTATGTAAGTATTAGCCTTAGACCTTGAAGGTTTAGAGGGTAATACACACTGAAAAGGGGCTGAACAAAGTTTTGAGGATCTATTTCATGAAGACGGAAAATATGCTTTAGAACTCGTGTGCTTGAAGTTGATTCTGAATAGATTGGTAGATGAAAAGAGGCCATGAGTAACAAAAGGTTTGCTTGCTCTTCTTTCTCATGTAAAACGCAACTCGTTATTGCATAGCCCATTGCAGAAACGTGCGAGCACTGCGACGAGTTTTTTATATTGATCAGATTGAAAATCTAAACATTTCAACTGAAATGTTACTAAATGAAAACCTACCCAGACAAGTTTAAGAGTTTTCAGCGGAAAATTATCCAAATGGGAGCCTTGCAAAAGTTGCAAAATTACATACTTGTACCTTATAATTTTGAGGCCTGTCTACCCAATCCATACGAACTCCAAACTATTTTAGGTGATATTTGATGAGCTATCATTTTTCCATTTCATTTTCTTCCTCTAATACTTATGTTCTTGGTGAAGACTCTCAGATTTAGTTGATCTTTCATTTGAACATCTTAGGTTTTCAAACAAACGAAAAACAACCATACTCTATAACAGTCCTCTCACGTTTTTGCAATGGGCTATTATGATCCAGCAAAATCTTTGTACACATTACTTGTGTTTTAAACTAAGAGTGAATGAGACCACACACCTATGGAATTGTACTTGTGAAACACCTCCAGTGGAGATGGGGGTCTATTCAACTGCGGTACAACCTGTGCTGGCGACGGGGATCTGCGATCAGACAGCGGTGGCTGCATGGTCATGTGCTTCAACAATTCAGTAGGTGATGGCGACCTTCTCAGATCCCGCAGCGGAGATGGAGTGTTCCTTGGCGTTTTGCGCTTGGGGGAAGGTGGCCTTGGTAGCAAGCGGGTGGGTAAGCCAGTTATCTTGATGCAAAGACAAATAAGGGCTCATTAGTGTATTGACTGACTGACTGCCTGCCTGCCTGCCTGCCTGCCTGCCTGCCTGACTGACTGACTGACTGGCTGGCTGACTGACTGACTGGCAGAGACTGACTGACTGACAGAGAATGACTGACTGACAGAGACTCACTGCCTGACTGGCCGAGAAACAGACAGACAAAGAAACAGGTAGATGGCATACTTGCAGTAATGCAATGTTTTTAGTGTTTCCTTGGCATAAATGGTTTTCAATCAGCAACAACATGGGCAGAATGACCAACTGTTTTTGTTTAGTTCCTTAAAGCACCTATGAAATGAAAACTAATTGCTGCCTATTTAAAAGACTTAAAACACAAAAGAATGGTGTTTTCCATTTTCGAATATCTTTTTTCATTCTAGAGATATTAACGTTTTCGCATTACGCAAATTAGGAAAGTGGTTACATAGTAAACTGTACAACTATAATGGCAAAATACTGAATCAAGAATAGCTCTTGAAATATTGAAGAGGTAATCTTCAAACTTGGCACCACAAACGTACATCATTGTAAATGAAACAAAATGACACCTGTCCTGCCACTGCCATAGCAACTCTCCAGGCTCCAGTCTATTTCTGTCAGACACTAAATACCTTTTCATTCCCTTTCATACGTGTAGGTTCTTGCTTGGAACACACATGGTTCTAATATTGTCTAAACTCTCCTCATCAGAATGCTGGGAGTGGATGGTACTTGGTCAAGACAAAAACTGGGAATTTCAATTGTAAGACAGGACCAGTGGCAAAACTGTTGTCCTGGCAACAGGACCACAGGTGTCATTTTGTTTCTTTTGTGATGTAAATTTCTGGTGCCAAGTTTGAAGATTACCACTTCAACAATCAAATATATTCCAAAAAGGAAAGCACCATTATACTGTATTTTAAAAAACCTTAAAAATAAGCAGGAAATATTTTTCATTTCATAGGCACTTTAAAAGATAACTATTAATAACATAACAAGACAACTAACTTACTGTAGGTTGAGGTTTCTCTGGTAAGGTGCCCGATGACTTCATCTTCTCCACAAGCATATTAAATGCAACCATTTCTTTGTTTGGTTTGGGTATTTCAACACCTTTACTGATGTTTTCTTTGTTCTGTTCCAAGTCAGCAATTTCCTTCTTGGAGGAGCTCTCCACAACTTGAGTTACATCAGCTTCAATGTCTTCCAAACGAACTGAACCCTTTACTTTGCTGCTTTCCCTGCCTGCTGACATGACTTCATCCAACAATGGTTGCACACTGACCTGAGATTTCTGCAGCATATCTGACAGGCTGTGGAACTCGATACCATCATCCACTGAAGGTGCAATAGGAGTGAATAAGTAGCTTGGTCCTGGTGATGGTGTACGAGGTGTGTTGGCCCCTCCACTGGAGAAACCTAATGGAAACAGTCACTTCTCAGTCATACAGACATCTCTCTGTTATCGGACTACACATTTTAACACAGCCACAGCCACATTCCAACAATGGAACTTACATGTATAACCACCAGGTAAGCATACACCTTTTCAAAGTGGACACTTTCCCTTGCATCAAAGGGTGTCTACTTAAGGTTTGTTTTAACTGCCCAGTCAAACAGCTAAAGCCTGAAATTTTACATTTATTGACCACTGCCCCAATGCGGTTTTTCAGGGCCAATGCAAACAATTATGAAATAAATAATGTAAACAGACATAATATGGTTAAAAATTCCAAATAAAAGGTGGCAGACCAGTTGGCTGCTTACAAACATGGCCAAGCAAATGAACTGAGGACTACTGAGAACAACACAAGCCAGAAGTCAAACAGGACTTGAACCTGTCACTCCCTGATTTCAATTCAGGCTCTTAACACTGGGTCACCTAGGCATTAACCCTAGGCTATAATGGTTACGTATCAGCACAATCTCACCTGTACTTCCACTTCTACTACTGCTGTAGTTACTTCCTGGTTGACCAAAAAACTGGCAGAATCGGCTACTGGTTTGGTCCACCTGATAAGATAAAGTATACAACTATTTTAACAAATGAAGTGGTGTATCAAAAAAAGCACTAAGTGTCTATTGATCATGTCAAACTTAGAAAGTGATTTGCTAGCCTAGGTTAATCTTGCAGTCCATCAGATGTCACTGGAGGTCTTTCCCTGTGCAACCCTTCAACTATTAGGAAATACAGTGGAACCTCTATTTAACGAACCTCTATTTAACAAAGTCCTCCACATAACGAACGATATTCAACCTCCCGGCCCAAGTTAGAGTAAAATGTATGGAATAGAACCTCGATATAACGAACCTCAATATGACAAATTCTTCGATATAACGAACATAATCAGGAAGCCCAAATGTAAAATCTACCTCGATAAAACGAATTACAATGTCAACAAGCGACCAAAGATAAATGCTGAACAGATCAGCAGTCAGCAAATCCTTTAATCCTTATGGTAAAGAGACGGCAACCTTTCAGTCAACGGTTTATTATAATTATGTTGTAGACATTGGCACTATAGTATTTCCACAGAAGTCACCTGTGTTACAAATCAATCATTAACTATGACCTCCATTTAACGAACATTTTGGTTGTTTTCCCTCAAATTTGTTATATCGAGGTTTTCGATATAATGAACCCTTGATTTAACAAACAAATTTGGCCGGTCCCCAGCAAATTCGTTAAATCGAGGTTCCACTGTACATGGAAGTGCAAGTTTTAGAGCAAATGGCATGTAAGGAAAAGGCAAGTTGACCATCAATGCACTTGTTTGGAGAGCACTTGAAAAACTGGGGTCGCTTTTGGCGACACCCCAAGTAAATGCACTGCTGCTCTCTATCTCCCTAAATCCCTGCACACATTCACAAGGCAACAGATGCACACTAAGAATGAAGGAATAATTCATTTATAAACAAGGATGGCAGTAATTGGATTTGGGTGTTGCCTAAAATGTGTGATACAAGAAAGTGTAATGTAATTCAACAATCTAAGCATCAAAAACTTGACCATGCAGCAAGAAACATGCAAACTAAATCAAGTGTCAACTAAGAAACATAAGGGGTGCAAGACAGTATACCGGGGGTAGAAGCCTTTAATATAAGACTATGACTAACATGAAAAAACTTACCCCTCCTGTGAAAGGGAGTAAAGTGTCACTTAGGAAAAAGTCATTGATGTCAAAAGGTTTGGCTCTTTGTTTAATGTCATCAGCAGCAGTTGTGCAATCATCAGTATTGGTCTTGTTGTCACCAGCAGTGTCTTGGGATGGGCTATTGTCTGTGACTGGTGATGAACTGTCGAGTTCTCCGTTGGTAGGGCTTTTCTGCCCCACTGAAATAAATGGACATTATCAACTTAGTGAGAAATCATACTTTTTACCATAACTGCTGGGGTAAAGTGCCCAAGAATACAACATCAATATCTCATTAACTATCCAAAATGCTTCACAGTCAACACCTTCTATCCTCCCAAGCCATCAAACACCTATCAGCGGAAGAATCTTAAAAATTTTGAAAATAAAGGCCCTTTTGACAGCTTGTTATTACTAGAAAGACCTTTTTAATTTACAAAATAGTTGTCAATGGACATCTGGAAAGAACTTTGGACATTTCAAAAAACATTTTAGGAGGAAGAAGGAAACAAATCCATCACCATGATAATTTATGAAACACCAACTAATTCTGTAAGGATGATCAAAGGCCTTTGCACATACTATCACAAAGTACAATCAAAACAAGGTAGAGTAACTATCTGCTTGTTATCATAACTAGACATAACATGCACACATCAAAGATCTTCATTGATAACAAGACTTTTGAGTTATCACATCACAAAGTGTAAGAAATTCTCTGGTATAGTACCTGACAAAATTGCTTTGATCTCATCAGAAGCAGACTTGCGTCTCTCACGGTCTAGTCAGGTATAGAGATAAATGGAAAAAATATCATGCTTTATACAAGCAACATGTATGCATTTGTATTAAAGGTAAGCTGGCTACTGGTACACTACAAAGCAGTTATGCTACAAAGAGTTACAGTTGAACAAGGAAATTCTGCACCTAGGGATTGCAAATTAAAGTAACCCACTACTGGAAACACCACTGTTTCTTTCATGATCTTGGCTCCACTGGGCTAGTCTTCTTATTCTTTGGAAAAGATGGCAAAGCCAGCCTGCTACCTACTCCAACGATAAAGCTGCGCACTTCAAAGATGTGTGACGAACCCATGCACCGAGTGCCAGCATTGTTTTTGGTGGACACAAGATGATGCTGAACTCAAGAAAAACTTAACCCTTTCACTCCCATGTACAAACCACATATTTTGTAAAATGGCAATTGTTTCGCAGAACATGTTAACTTTTATTTTCCGAAACGTAATCTTCGTAATCTATCGAAAAGCAACAACTATCGTAAATATGCTAACTCTTATATAAGCCAAACTGTCACACCTTGCGAATGAATAAATTGTATGTTATCTAATCGTCCACCAGGATTTTTTGCTTATTAGTTTCCTACTGTCTTTAAACACATGCGTTGCACGGTATTTTCTCCCGAACAGCAATTATAGACTCAAGGACCCCACATAGTTGGAAGATATTATTTGTAAGATACCATACATCGTACAGTTGTACTAACAGCCACAGAGGAAAGAATCAGCTTGAGCTTAGAAGCATTCAAAATGAAAAAAAAAAAAAAATGTCTCACTCCTTGTGTAGTTGAGGTAAACCCCTAAACTATGGCTTTATATGCAAGGGTGGTTGATCAAGTCTCATATTGAAGGGGGTATGATTTTATGCTTTTAAATAACAGATCTGACCAAAACCTTTCTGCTGTTCAAATGTGATAAAAATTGGCCATATATTGAGCATGTAATGTTGCCTGTTCTGAAGCTTAGCTTTTTTGGTCTCTATACTAATTAGTGGAACTCTACAAACAAAGATATGATCACTCTCAATAATAATGAAATAATGAATAGCATGACTGATAACTTCGCTCGTCATCCTGGCTAAACCTCTGCATGATTATAGCCAGATGCTATTTATAATTTCATAATGCTTCAAGAAAAGAAGAAGAGTTTTATTTGGAGACCTTCAGATTAGCAATTCTGACAACTAAATTGAAATTGAAAAACACACATGTAAGTCACAAAGTAATATGTAAGAAAACTACCTATTGTAGCTAATGTCCTACATCAAAGTAATGTAAGATATTAATAAATTGTAAATTATGTTAGTATTGTAAGTTTTGCTCGCATTGTTAAATAATTATTTGTTATGTTAGCACTGTAAGCAGAGAAGGTAATTTTTGTATGTAAGGTAATACAAGAAAAGAAAAACTCAAGACTCTATTAAACCTAAGAAGTCTTAGGCTCCACTTACAGGAGCAAAGACTGAGTGAGTGAGTGATATTAGACCAAATATCCACACCTCTTTTAATAACTTCATCTTCATCAAATCCCTTGAGCTCCATAGTTTCAAACTGACTTGATGGACCAAATGTGAACCATTCTGGCTCTTCATTTCGACTTTCTTTATCTTGTTTCTTTCTGACTGTATGATTGAAAATTGTTGTTAGGTAAGTGTCGTCTAACTAAAACAAATGGGTCACAGGGCTGCACAAAGATATGCAGGGCTCAGAAAGAGTGCCGTCCAATAATGGGACAAGTAGATTCTCCCGCTGGGCAAGTAACTTTTCATTCTCGTTTGCCCCATGAGCAAGGGATAGTCCTCTGCCAACTAAAATCATTAATTTAAAAACAGAAAACCAAGACTTGCCCAGGGTGAGAAATATTTAAAAAGTAATATAATAAACACGAGAAACAGTGTTTCATCGGGATATCCCAAGACAGGGAAGAGAGTTAACAATACGATGCGCAGCAGAGTATTTTTGATGAACTTCGAGGTGTTTGGATAGCCAATGAAACACTGTCTCGAGTATTTGATATATCTTCTCAATCGAAACAAAAACTAACGAGTAAACTGAGAACTAAAATTGTCAAAATCTATGCTAATTAAGACCGGGTATCCAAACCTTCTTCATGCTTGTGATTTTCTTTGTTTTAACTTGAAGAATTATTAAATGAGTTTGAGAAATACTTGTCCTAATGGCAGGCTGAAAGATGGACTGGGATTGTGTTCATGCTTTCAGGAGAAAGGCAGCAAGTTGAAGTTCTAGCATGGTTCACTATTTTTCTCTTGTTCTGTCAGTGGTAATTTGTGGAAAACGAATTGAACATGTACCTTGAAGGTTTCTCCCTCGTGTAGGCTCTTCCCTGCTTCTCTTTCGCTCCTTATCCCTCTCTCTATATCCCCTGTCTTTGTCTTTGCCATATCCTCGTTCACTTCTGTCCCTGTTACCCCTCTCCTCCCTTTCTTTCTCTTTTGGCCCTGGGTATGTCCCTGATTGATCCTCAGGGTCCTAAAAGATTCAAAACAGTGTTAACAAACCAACGAATCACCATTCAATGAGGCGTAGCTTTAAATATCTTTTATGCAGACCAAGAAATTTGGTATTAATCTTCAACTTACAGGATTGTGCTATAAAACAGGTAAGAAACTTACAACCTTTCCATAGTTTAACATTGCATCTTCTACCACTTTTTTTGCAACTTGAGGATTTTATAGACGTGACACACTCGGCTATGCCTTGTGTGCCACTTTTTTGTTCTTAACACATTGACGTCATCTGTGATCTATTACTGAACAGACACAGGGCAACATGGAAACCATTTGTTAAATAGAAACACTCGTGAAAGTTTGGGAGAACTCGAAAAAGCTGTGGAAACACTTGCCTGTGGCTTGTGTTTCCACAGCATTTCTCGTTCTTCCAAACTTCCAGTGTTTCTATAGCTCGATAGAAACACAGTATGTTTTTTTCTATTTCTTAAATGTAATATAGATAAACAACTACTTAACAAGCTGCACCTTGTTTCTTTCTTGTAAAGGCGTACGTTCTTTATAGTCTAAGGCTTTTCCTCTACCCACTCTTCCAGTGAGCCGGCTTCTTCCCTCCCGCTCACGATCAGTTGCTCTGCTTGTGCCTGTCTTAAGTCTGTCTGGTTGGATATTTCTTTCAAGAGCACTTTGGGGAATTTGACAGCCTTGTACAAAGCTTTGACGCTGAGGGCTAAGTACTATGCCATCCTCAATCCTGGAATTAACAACAGTTTACAAAAATGTTCTCTTTTCAATCAATAGCAAGACAATAAACTGCAGAAATTAAACGCAATGACAAATTGATCTTCCTTTTTCGGAGTACAGGATATTCAGGTTGAACACTCAAGGTCGTCATTAAGTGTTGAGTCACCTAAGTATACTCAGTTAAAACAGGTGTTACAGGTTCCATTCATCACAGTCTCGGCCATGGCTCGAGTCCAAGTTAAACTAATTTTCTTAAGCCAAAGTAGGATTTAAAATTATGTTTTACTTCTTCCTAACTTTACTCACACAAGTTGTTTCTTGAGTTCTTCTCCAGGCGATATGCATCTTTTTCCACCGGAGAAGGACTGATGCCATATCTCAGGATCCCACACACCATGCCTGGTAAAGAACAAGTAAGTAAAAGAGAAAGGTAACAAATCACTTGGAAGTCAATTCTGATCTGATGTGTAAGGGAACTAACTACAGGTAGGGGACAGCACTCCAAGCTCACTTCGGCCACCTTCAATATTATTGTAAAATGGTCGCCATAAAAAAATTCAGTTGCCAAGAAAAAACCTGAAGATGAGGACACTTCATGACCTATTACACGAAGGGCTAATGTGCCGAATGGCACGTTCTCAACACTTCACTTTGCTATTCAAGCTTACGCGTTTATGTTGAGTTTCTGAACGACCAGAGGGGAAAAGAGAAAGACAGGTGATGCCACCACTTGTACTATTGATTAAATTCGTCATATTATTGATAATTTTTCAAGAAAGTTTCTCTTTTATCTGTTGGTCGCCAATTGGCGACTTTCGCCGGAATTTAGTCGCCAAATATTTTTCCACTCGCCATGGCAACCAAAATGGTCGCAGCTTGGAGGGCTGGGGGAATTTTCCTTTATTTTGCACATAAATATAATAATAACAATGTTTATAACTAAACTACGACATACAAGAATGTGATCAATATCATCATCATGTCCTTTTCCTTCTGTGGGAAAAAAGGCCTTAAATCAAAAAAATGATTTTTGTGTCAGAGTTTACTTAAATAAAATCAATAGAAATTTGCAATATGGCACATCCCACAGAGAGGCTCTTCATCCACTGTTTCCAAAGCAAATAGGAATTTGGAACTGCTGATTTTAGTGGGGGAAGAAAACCTGAGAACTTAAAGAAACACCCTCAGAGCAATGATGAGAGCCAACAACAAACTTGACTCACTTATTACATGTACGCTGTGTCAAGGATTCAAAGCCGGTACATTTTGGTGGAAGGCAAGCATTTTAACCACTGTATCATCCCTGCTTAGGGTTATGGCTAAGAAAATAGTCTCCAGGCAAAGATTTTCATTGAGCCAGTCACCATTTTTCACGAGAGACAAAATTTCTTTGCTTTGTGTTTACAAGATGTTGGTGGACGCAGAACATGGAAGGAGTACACACTAAACATGTGCTCAAAACAAGATTTGATTACAATAACTTTACTTGTTATAGTGGCACCAATAACCAAGGTAGTCAGGAATTTATTCGAAACTGTTCATACTCATTTACACGTAGACAGTTCGCTATGCTTCAGATATCAAATGATTGTATGTATGTAACCTAAAAACCATGTGTTGTCCTTTACCAAGTGACCTACCCACCAAAATCCAGCAGGCGATCACCTCTTTCTCGCCCGGAGAATTTCGCCTAAAGCTGGGGTTGACAACCCTGCCCTGGCAGTCCACAGTTTAAAGCTACCATGGCTCAAAACAGTTTCAAGCAACTAGATTTTGATGGGTTGTTACAACCACTCTTTACCACCTGATTCTAAAATCATGGTATCAAAAAACTGCCCAATCTTTGGTGAACACGTTATCATTTTCATGACACAAAAGGTTACCATCGCAACAGTATGTCCTGCTAAAAACACCCTTAATTACAGATTATGGGGCTTACAATTGAACTTTTGAAAAGCATGATAAGATGCAACTTTTGGCAAAGTTAAAAAAACATTCTATAGGTAGACATACTATCAAAATTATTTTCCATTTAATGCTTGGCCCTTAAGTAGCTCAATTCTTTTGGCTATGTCACATGATGGCTCTTAAGTCTGCCACCTTTGATCCATCACCTCAGATTTCACTGTTTTTTAATTTAGAAAAGATGGAAATTGATGAAAATTGATTCAAGATGACCTGCATATCAAGATGCAATTGAGGAGAGGGGGAAGGTGCCAAAGGGTTAATGTACCAATATGATTGCCATTTTTTTAAGGAGCAATACCTGTATTCTACCAAGAGGAAACTACTCCACATGATTGTATCTATTTACCAAACCATAACGACTGTAATGAGTGAGAGGAGTGTAATAGATACACAAAAGATTAGAACTGATTTGCATAGAGATCAAAACAATTAAGTGATATAATGTTTCTGCTTTAAACAAACTATAATTAATTTATGCTAAATTTGAGGAACGGTATAGTAATATTTCAAAGTGTACTTAGCATTATTTAATTCCTTGTCACAAAAGAAAATATTTACTGTACAAACCTGACATGCTCTTCCGAAAAAATTGATGGCCAAAGTTTCGATGCTGGAGACTCTCTCAAATTGAGTAAATCCTCCTGTTACAGAGATGTCAAACAACATACGGTGATTAATCCGCAAGCTTATTACATGTATATTTGTACACATAACAAGTTTTACATGTTTGATGGTAATTTTCTTTCTAATAAGCACCGTATTATACTAAAAGTCTTGGCAAAATTAGTCACTCATATCCTGCACTAATAGGTTAACATACAAAGAGATTTAGATAGAAAATCAACGCGGAGGTATTTTTTAGACACAGATCAACACATGTACATAGCTTGTCACCTTCGAGTATATAACACGTGGCCTATTTTTTTCTGTTTTCTTTGAGATAGCAAAGCCTTCGTTTAGCTGGTTAGCTGTTCCTAAAAGGAAAAAAAATACGATTAAAATTAAATATAACTTAACCCCCGGAGCAGCTATTTTTGGAAGTATGACCAGATAAGACAACTGACTCGACAATTCTTTAAAAACAAAGTTGAGTTGTTATAATATATACCATACAACTGCCACAAAACCTATGAATTCCACGTTGTTTGTTAACTCAAACCAGAGGAAATGATCTCAAACCATCCCTGTGTAAAATTCTTAAATTAACATAGGTTTATAAATCTCGGACTATTAGCTTACCTGTACCAGATAACCCCTCTTTTGTAACGGCACCGTCTTCTGTTGACAACTCGGCAACCTCCATCTGAAAACTCAGCGTTGAAAGTTGTCGTATTTTGAGCTGGAGCTCCCGTGAAAAGAGGTTAATTCCTTCAAAAATTTAACCTCAAAGAAAGCAGCTTTCATTACCAAAGCCCAGGAAATTATGAATAGTCTCTAGTACTCTTCGCAAACACGGTCAACGTCCATTTTGAAAACCAAGAGGAAATCGCACAAAGTCGCGCTTGCGTATTTATGTTGCCTCACTTTAAGGAGGAGCATTTCCGCTTCTTCAGGGGAGGGGTTAGTTGCTTATCTGGCGAATGCTACCTTTTATAGGAAGAGTGGGAGAAGCGTGCATTTTACAATTTGAAAGGGTTTCATTTCTACCACCGGTAACCCAAGGAAAGTATGTTAGCGCCATCATTAATTTACGGATTGAAACGGCAAGAGGACAAAATGGGTGATTTATTTTCTTCTGCCAGTTTCGTAATCTAGTTTCTCGAAAGCTCCAGAAACCTTTTCGGGCTCGTAACTACAGAGCTGTTCTATTCACATATTCTCAATATGAACAGAGGTTCTCTTCATACAAGAAGTTTCAGGAGTATACACTGCTCCATTTTTAGATGCAGATGAACTAAAAATGGCTTTAAGGGGCTTTCGAGAAACGGGCCCCAGGAGACTTTGTGACCCCGAACGGGGGACAGGTAGACTGGTATCTGGGAGACTCCCAAGATAATCCTTGAAAACTGGCAGAAACGCGTTACTTCCAATCCACAGTCGGGGCGAACGCGGGCAGTAGAAACGCTCTTGTTCACTACTCCCCCCACCCCCCCCCAAGCCAAAGAGGTTTCCTAAAGGAGAAGGGGGCGATAGAAAGGGGACAAAGAAATCGCCCGCTTTTCTTCCCCCTACGCCGCCCGCACCGTAGAGTTCTCTTTTGCGCTGCCGTGACCGAAGAGGGGACTCGGGCTATTAAAATAAACCGTTTTTCGAATTCAGTTCTAAGTAATGAGTTAGGGGGGCCTGCAATCTAAGTTGACCCAAGATTCCCTCTTAAGACGTTCAACGCTGCAGTTTAAACAGGAGGCATCGCGTATCGCTGATAAAAACATTCTTTTAATCGATCCTTTCTCGGACCAGAGTTTACACATTCGTTCTCTGAGCACACTGCAAAAGAGCTATACAGATTTGGTAAATTAGCAAAGCCGGAATGCCGGAACACAAGAAACTCCCGCCTAAACTTTAGACAAAGAGCAAAGCAGAATCACTTTCCCAAAACGAAGTCTTCGCCTTTCTTAATATTCTTCTTCAGTTCGGGGATAACCTGAAAAAATGAGAAAAAAGCACATAAATGAGGAAATGTACTCTAAATTCTAAAAGGACAGTTTTGACAACGTTGCCACAGGTATAACTTTGCAAAAATCCCTGACTTTTCCCTCATAAAAATAAGATTTAAAACCAATTGAAAGGAATTTTTCGCCGTCCGGCCAGCCTTTCAATTGGTCTTATAGTTTATTTTTCACTGCTGATTCTGATCTAACAAAGATCCGGCTTCACTCCGCTTCAGTTTGTACAAGTGGTCCTTACATTACAGTTTACCCAAAAATAAACTTTCCCCGACCAAATAAATACCAAATGTCAGACATAATAGCGGCTTCTAGCCTCATTTGCATTCCTTCTTCATCAAGTAAAAAATATCGTTGAGATCACAGTGACCCGAAATGTTTCTTCCACCATTCGATGGAATTAAATTCACCAGTCATGTTAACTATTTCAATTTTCCCTGACTTCTCTTCAAAATGCCAATTTTGCCTGACTCGGAATAAAATTTCCTGACTTCGCCCAGATCTTGAAGAACTTTTTTTCCCTAACCCATGGCAACCCTGTTGGATATAAGGAAAAACTGCTTTTTTCACTCCTGGAACAAACTGACAGGGTTGTTACCCGATCATGAAAGAAATCTTTAACCTAACCATAAAATAGTCTCTACTCTCTCTACTGCGTTCACTCTTAACTTAATTTTCGCTTTTCTCTATTTTCCCATGTTCTCCCTATTGTCAACCAATCAATCCATATTTCTAGAAAGAAAACACTGTCAAGTTCAAAGTTGAAGTCACTGTATTAGCAGAAAATTGGAAAATGTTTTCATATGACTTCTTCTGACTTATTAGTTGTGGTCGATGTTAAAACAAGTTCTGTATGGGCAAACTATTTACAGAAGCTGCGAAGGCGACGTTGCACTAACCTCTTCTAGCTTCTTTGTCTCATATGCAGACAGTTGTCCAATTCCCAAGTTGGTCTTCACACCATCGGGCTAAAATGAAAGAAAAGGAAATTGAAGACAAGAGGATTGGCGAGGACGAACGCACAAACAAAGCAATGCCTTCCAGTGGTTTCAGCATCCTATGAGACCATGGAGACTGATCTATTGGTAATTGGTCGTTTAGCCCACAAGTCGATCAGCCCCTAACCGATTAACTCCAACCAGGTCGAAAACACTGTCTATTTCTCGTTCGTGAATGGGGCGAATTCACTTCTTGTTGGGGGCTAACCAGCTAGTGTCTAGTCGACTTTACCTGTATTAAATATATTTGGATTACTCTAACAGTGAATTTGCAATTGCGCTTGCTTTGTTTTAACTGCAGCCGATGTCTAGAGGGAACTATCTAAATTTGCACCGAGATGGACACCTAAGCGCACTGCCTTAACCAAGCCTCTTTGACCTTGATGTTTACGTTCACAGTTAAAGTTGGAGAATAAAAAACTGCTACACGGCCAAGTTAATCCAGGCAAGAGAGGCAAGAGAGGTGGACCAGCTGGGCAGAAGTCGGGGGTACAGCACAAGACAGGGCTAGTTCGCGAGAGAAAGTTACAGCCTTATGCGCCTCATGGCGTTGAGAGAACTAACACGGCCAATTTTGAAGTAAACAGAATTAACTAAATGACTGTGGGATGCGCAATGGTCTTGAGCAAAACACTTTACTCTCATAGTGCCTCTCTCCACTCAAGTGTACAACTGGGTAATGACACATTTAATGCTGGGGGTAACCCTGCGATGGAATGGCATCTCATCCAGGGGGGAGTAGAAATACTCCTAGTCGCTTCATGCTACAGAAACCGGGATAAGCTCCGGCCTGATGGGCCACTTAAGGTTATTCCTCACAATTGCACTGCGCATCCTTTCTGCGCATAATTTATGCAGGGGTTTCAATAACTTTAGTTATAAGCGGCCATTGAAGATGTAATAGGCGGCTGTGACCACTAAAGTGGCTGCCAGGCCCTTCATTAATGAAATCCAAACAGACGGCGGTAAGAAACCTTACAGGCGGCGGTAGACCGCCGGTAACCGGCTTTTATTGAAACCCCTGATTTATGGCGTCATTTAGCGCGCTCTCGTGCACGTGCACACTGAAAACATGGCGGATTTGCCTTGATATTGAGCTCTTTCAGTTGAAAAATGGCTATAGCTCACCAACGAGCATGGGCACCCCAATTTTTTTTCCAGTCATTGTAATCAACTTATCATAAACTTTGCTTGAGGAAAGACTGATCTGATTTCTATTGCTGAAAATTGAATAAATAGCGAAAATAGCAAGTAAATTGTGGCCTTTTCTATTTTGCCCTATGGTAACCATGTCAAGAAATTTGGTTGAAATTTTAATCAAGGATTCTGCTTTCTGTCTAAATCAAATTTAAAAAGTTTATTTGTGTCCGATACAACGCATTGACTCCAGTTTAATGCGTGTTCTCATGAGTCTCAGTCACAAAAATGTACAATTATTACTGGGAATGCGTTCTTGTAATGAGCGTTAAATAATGCCAAAATGGGTCATTTTCAATGCCCCATTGCTCCTTAATGAGTATGGGCACCCCCCTTTTTAATTTCAAAATTGAAGTTCTCATATGATAAATATTCAGTGGGCAAAGTTTGAACGAAAATCTATCGTCAGTTTTATTTCAGGGGAATTACCTTAACTCAAACGCAGTTTTCACTGCCTATAATATCGCAATGAAACTCCTTTGAACACCTGTAGTGACACCAATCCAAGAACGGCAACCCCTAAAGTGGCAATGAACACTGTGTCATTACTTACCCCAAGTTCTACAGGTGAAGCAAAGTATCCTGTGTCGCAGACATCTGACTTAATAAATGCACACTCCACCATACCCTTCTTGCCACTGAGTGCATCAAGAACCTAAAACATATCATCAGTGAGCACTCCACTAATGAACACTTCGCACTGATAATCCACTGCTCTTTCTAAGATCACACCTCTGAACTTTCTTTTGGAGTTGAGCTTTCTTAAGCTACATGTAGCAGCTGATAGACAAGTTCTGGTCTGAGCTTGAGTGGGAAGATTATCACGTTTCTTAGTAACCTTTTCCATCAATCACTGCATATTTTACGAAAACTGCAGAAATTCTTGCGCGCTCATTGGCTAAGTTTTATTGTCAAAGTAGTCTGCGGATCCACAGCTACTCAGACAATGTTAAGACAAAATTCATGATCAATAACAGGACAGACGTATCAAAAACTGATGTCAATTTGTTAAGTAGAATTCAGGTTAATGAGGCATTCTTAGCACTACACTGCAGACAGTTAACACTTACAAGTCACAACTCTCAGAGATGTTAGCAACTGAACCTGTTGAACCTGTTATATGTTGTCTTGCTTGCCCTTTTGCTGTATTTGTTTTTACAATGATCAGGGCTTTGATTAGGCATTTAAGAAGTTAGCAGCACAACAAGTGGCTTAGTTACCCTTCAACTTACACTTTCAATATACTTACAATTGTGCAATTTGTCACACGCAACTGAGTGCATGTACAAACAAAACAATTACAAGTCACTTCCCAAATAATCATCACATGATTTGAATTGGGTGGCAACAATGATATAAACATGTTAGCCGAATACGTCTCTTTGTTATAGCCAAAGGGAAAATAGGCCATTTCCGGGTTCCCTTGAACCTCTCTTTCAAAGCGAGTGTGAAACTGAAAATGACTGATTTGAATGAAAAGGAAACTGCATGCAGAACTCATTTTCAAATGAAAGGTTTTCCCGCTTAGAGCAGGGGTGTAGCCAGGATTTCTAAGAGGGAGGCTTCCAAACTGATTCCAAAGAAAATGATTGGTCTAAAATCCTTACATTACCTACCCACAAGGCATTTGGGCCACGCAAACAAGAGTCGCCTTGGTTGCCGCTGAGCGAACATGTTTATCACTTCCTTGATATTTATGTTTTTATTTTTAATGTTTTTAATATTTTTAGTAAAGAACTAGTAAGCATCACACATATACTTCAGGGAATATTTTCCACTTGGAAGAAGGAGAAACTGCTCGCCGGGGGCAATAAAAATTCCCGGGTGAGCATAATTTATCCTTCTTCCAAGTATTAAAAATAGGAGAGGGGGTTCCTTGGCACCCCTCCCCTGGCTATGCCTGAGTCTAGGACTCATTTTAAAACAAAGGAACAAGAGAAGTTTGGTAATGGCCTATTAATACAATACTGCACCAGCTTCAACAGAATCGACATGCCTTGCACAGTACTTACTGAGGAAATAAACTTTGTTCCAGCATATGCCATTGAAAGAGTCGCAGATCCCTGAAACAAGACAAATGCTGAGTACCCATCACAAATGTATTGCCAGTGCTGGCAAACATGTCTCTTTCCCCCACCCCACCCCCATGTAGCCTGTGTGGAAAGCATTCCATAGGAGAAGGCAAACAAGTATTGCCTTATTGCTAATTAGAACGAGAGAGTTAAACTCTCTCGTTCTAATTAGCACGTTACTATTGTACACTCTTTTGTTACCTCTAGCTATTTTGTAAGATTCCCAATTTCATTTCACGTTGTTATTTATCTTTATTTAGCATTATATTATAAATTCAAATGTAACTTCAATTATTTTACTTTCAACTGAAGATGGTCGTTGCACAACCGAAACATGTCTTGCAAACTTCGTTTGAAATGTGTCGTCATTTTCATAAAAAATCTTTGTACCTGTTTGAAATGCACTGCGTCTTTTTAAACTAAATCTTGACTTTTTTATAGGCTGTAAAAGTTACGAAATCTAGCCATCATCTGTTCCACGACTGAGCTTGTAAGGGGCATGGGTCTATTCCTGGTTGGACATCACAGACGGATTTGCATCACAGTGAGCCTTTGTGAACATGGATGCAAAGAAGTTTGTGACGTCAAACCAGGAAGAGACCCATACCCCTTACTTGCTCAGTTATTTGACAGATGATGACCAGATTTCGTAACTTTTTCAGTCTGTACAAAGTCACCATACGGATCAAAAAGGGGAAAAAGGTGCAATGAGTTTCAAACAGGTGCAAAGATTTATTTAAGCGAAAAAAATATTTTGGGGTTACCGGTAGGTGTATTTCAATTTTCAAGCAGCCACAATGCCAAAAAAGCCCTACATTTGTACAGGAAAACTTCTATACAGGCTACATAAGTTCAGCGTCATCCCTACTGTCACACAGATCACATGCAGGAGACAAAGACAATACTCCTAGTTGCTTCATGTATGCAGAAACAAATGCTAGGTCAATGCACAGTATTTTTTACTTCAATCTAAAAACATGTTCAGTGAGGTGCATCCAAAGAAAAACAAAGAAAATACTCACAGATCCAGCTTTCGCATTCACCACTTCTGTGCCTGCATTTTGAATACGATCAGTAAGCTTCTCTGTCTCCTCGTCTGTAAAGGATGTCTTTGGTGAAGTCTTAAAGACAAACAATATCATACCAGCAGCATATGTTAAAGCCTTCTCCAGTTAACAATTTAAAAAGGTATTTAGCTTTTTGGCATCCAGTCTAAAAGCTTTATAAGCTAAAAGGTAAAAGTGGCAGTATGATTGTCTGAAAGATAGAAAGCCGTGAAAAAAAAATGGCCGCGTGAAATCTTGGGGGCGAGAAGTATGCAAAAAGGGACTACCATCTAAGCTAGAGAGTTTGACCTTTCATGGCCGAGTGATTTTTCGTGTAAATTTTCTCGCCCCCAGGAGTTCATGTGCAAAAGCAGCAAGTTTCCATTCTTTATTTGAACCCTGAAAATCACACTGCTATCAAAGGCTAAAACAAGATTGTGGTATCACACAAGAAACAGAAAGAAGCATGGATGTAAACTCAACAACGAATTTTATCACACAAGTAATGCTAGAATGCATGCATCTTACATGCTGAGTTCTACCACAAGGATAAGTACTCAATGCTCGTGTGTAGTCCTGTATGAAATGTGTCGTTCACCTAACATATAGTAAACTTTGACGCTAACTAATCTGCATCTTGAGGAAATTGCTTTTGCTCTTAAGAGAATAGCACCACAAGGATAGCAAGAGATCTGCAAAATGTTTACATATACATGTTATTTGTTATTTATTTATTCACCACCACATACATTCATGAAGGTTACAGTGAATAATACACTAAAATCTTACAAAAGTTTACAGTGAATACATGTAATAATAATAATAAAAAAGTAAGTAAGAAGTGGCGAGGAGACCTCAGGAAACCGCCGGGCTTATACTGAGAGGTCCCCTCAGAGATGTGTTAGGACTGTTAAATTAGTAAGGACATTGTACTGAGACTTTAACATACGGTGGCAAGACTATAAAGACATAAAAGAGTTGGACATTTTATACGAGGAAATCAAGAAGCTTTCTTTTGAAGGTGGTTAGACTAGGGGAAGACGTAATTGATAATGGCAAAGCATTCCATAATTTTGGCCCTCAAAAAAGTATAGTGAATTGTTTGATATTAGTTCGGCAGGCATGAGGTCGAAAATGAGCGAGGTTCTTGTATCATAATTATGAATTTGACCACTAGTCAGAAATAAATTTAGAAAGGGTGAGCGCAGCAAATGATGGTGATAGGAAAATCTTAAACTTTGCAATATAAAGGGAATTCACTTTTAAAATGTCTAGGATATTCAATTGTGCAAATAAAGGTGCAGAAGGTGCAAGGTGATTTGAATTTGTCATAGCTCGCGCAGCTCATTTTTGAAGAAGATAAAAAATACGATTTAAGTTTGTTGCATAAGTAGAAGACCAAACTGTAGTACAATAAGTTAAATAAGGATAAATTAAGGTACAATACAAAGATATTTTTGTGTTTGATGACAGAAAGAAACAAAATCTGTACATTATACCAACAGATTCAAAGATTTTCTTGCAAATATAACTGATATGTGATTTCCACGCAAGACCTTCATCAATATAAATACCTAAGAACTTAACCCTCTGTTTCTTGCTTGAGAGCTATACTGTCAAATGCGATTTGAGAGCTCATATGGACAGATTTTTGTTTAGGCTTAAATATAACATAATTGGTTTTCTTTATGTTAACAGAAAGTTTGTTTGACTTCATCCATAAGCTAATCTTAGTCAGTTCACTATTCATTAGCAGGGGCAACATGTTCAGGGTCTGAATTGGAGTAAAAGATACTAGTAGTATTCATCTGCAAAGAGCAGGCATTCTACCAGTCTGGTTGTTTTGGGAAGATCATTGATATATAGTATGAAAAATAAAGGGTCTAATATGGAACCCTGTGGAACACTGCATCTAATAATCTGTTCGGAGGAGTGGGCATCGTTAATCTGGACGAATTGGTGGTACGATTCGAGAATAATTTTTTAAGGTTTCCCAAATTTCGAACCGTATCTCTGGTTCTTCTTCAGGGGACAATGAATCTAAATTTCAAAATCACTGCTTCATATTTTGCTTCCCAAGAGATCTTAACAGCCGCACATATGCCCTTGGGAACTCCATTCTTTGTTCACAGAGTTCTTATCAATGCTTCAGTGTAAAGACTCCAGAAATTGACTTTTGATCCATTGCAATGCCAAGTCCACAGACACCATAATGTTCAAGTTTGTGAAATAAGATTTGGTGGTCTAGCGTGTCAAACGCTTTAGAAAGGTCAGGAAAAACACCCGCCGTGATTTCATTTTGGTCAATGGACGTTGCAGTTTTTCTTAACAAGGTAAATTAGCGACAGCGTGGTGAATGGTTTTTAAGAAAACCAAACTGTAGTTGGTAAAAAATATCATGGCTATTTGCGAATTCTACTAGTCCACTGTGCACGACCTTTTCAAGAATTTCGAAAAATTTGGAAGTGACGAGACTGGTCTGCAACTTGTGAATAAATCAGGTTCATCAGCTGTAAATACAGGAATCACTTTGGCAACTTTTAGCTTGTCCGGGAATATTCCTTTGGAAAAGGACAAATTAATAATATTCTTAAGAGGTTCCGTCCGATACTAATTCAAAAGTATTTTTAATAACATACATCGAAATATCGTCATATCCAGGGGCATTACCAGACTTCATGGACATACAGATACCACTCAGCTGCTTCAACAGTCGTCCTGCTTCAAAGTCAGAGACTCATAATCAAAATAAGCCACGCAAGTATGACCCATTTTGCATAGCGCACATGGGTACCTATCCTACCCAACCCCCTTCCGGCAAGGCTAAATTAATTAATTAAACAAACATTAAAGTTTACACCTTATTGTGTTGGTGCCTTAGCGAACAGCAGCCCCCAAACCATCCCAATGATGCACTAATGTACTAATAATGTACTAATTTAAAAGAATAGACTATTGGTTTGGCAATGGCTTGGAGTTGTTGTTTGCATCTTCTGTGAGCTTTCAGTGTGTCATGATTATAAATATCATTTATTGAAAAAAATGACCAATGTATCCCAATGCTAACCTTTAATCATTAATTTCTCCGATTCATATGTGGTTTCTGGTTTGTTTTAGAGATCTTAACTTAATGGTGGTTGGGGTTCCACCTAAAAAGCCATAATAAATATGTACTGTTATAATAATACGCCAGGAATTAATTGTAGTAAACAACTTTCTATATCCTAAAACAATTTTGTATAATGATTATACATACACACAAGCTATTTCCCATAACAACCCACCTGTGATAAAAGAGGCAGAATTGTTACACCTGAATGACCGCCTATTACAGGAACATTGACTTTCTCCACATCAAGACCCTGCCACAAAAATACTCTTATTTCAAACATACACAGAAAAGTGAGAGAAAGCATTATGGCAATTTCTTTGCCAAACTGAAAGTATTTTTTATTTAAATAACGCACCAAAAACATACCAGACAGAGTGCTTTCCCATGAGTGTTGAAAGTCGTATTGTTTTTGCTTTGGTTTTGCCTATTAAGTATACTTGGCAATCTGCACAGCTTTTCCATCCAATCAGAAGTTAAACCAAGAACAGTTGCACACTTTTTTGCACTGCATAATGCCAGCTGTACATATCTGCCTCAAGCCGAATTGGTTCACTAGATTGTATGTGTTCTTTGTGATTATGTCCATCTTAGTTTATGAATACTCAGTAGACCATGTTCATATTCCCAGTAAAGAGGTTTTGCATGGCAGCCAAGTTGCATGGCAGGAACAATAGATTCTTTTTCCTATGGGAAAAAAATGTGCTTTCTTAAGCAAAACATTTTCATTGTTCTTGCAATGCAAAACCTCTATTGGACTGGAATTAGCTTGCAGTGAAGTCTTATACGGAAAATATCATTTAGAGATATACATCACTTTAATTTGGAAAGACTCCATGCATTACTGTAGCTTCAGTTGCAAGCTAGTCGCAGACCAATAAACTGTGAATATGAATATAGTGTATTAGAAACCACTCTAATACCAGAAGAGATCACTTAATAGCATCCACAATCAACTTATTTAAGCAGAATTAATTTCATCTTGCTTGAAAGTACCAGGCCTTGAGGTGTTAGCAGGGCTGACACTAAGGACCATAATCAATAACACCTGTTATGTCTGAGTATGCTTGATTTTCTTTTGATGTCACAGATCAAATTACTGTACTTTATTTATGTTGATAGAATTCATAATCATAACCCATAACACGTGTTATGCCTGAGTATGCTTGATTAAATTACTGTACTTTGTGTTGATAGAATTCATAATCATAACCCATAACACGTGTTATGCCCGAGTATGCTTGATTAAATTACTGTACTTTATGTTGATAGAATTCACTACCAGAGTAACAAGTTTGTTATTATAACATAGCTATATGCTAAAGCGAGCTCTGATTGGCTAATTTTTTATGAAAAAGAAATGGATGGTTTATAGAGATGGTTCAGGCTGACGCCATTGTCCATGAAATTTCTCGCTGGCAAAAGTTTTTTGCAACTTTTTTCAAGTAAAACTTAACTTTAGCTGTTACTAATGGCTAGCAAGGCTGTTGCCTAACAATAATTCAAGGAGCCCAGAAGGGCAAAAGCCAAAAAGTTAGGAGCCCAACAGGTAATGTTTTGGGAGCTGCTGCAAAAATTTAGGCGCCCAAAGGACTTTCTTGGGTGCCCCAGGCTGCTGGGCTCCTGTTAGGCAGCAGCCTTGGCTAGTATTATCCAACATTTGAGTTAGGTTTCTCAATTGCTTTGAAGATCTAGAAAACGTGTCTGAAATTTTTGCCGAAACATCGCAAGCGTTGAAAGATCAACAAAGCAAAAGTGCTACCAGTGAAAACAACACGTGCACGTGCAGAATTTGCAATTTGATCAGTGCAGAAAAAGCGACTTCTCAGCATGAAAAATGTCTTGCTATGTTATAAAAGCAATGGACAATGTCTAGTGTGCGGCCATCCAATTTGGGATGCACTTGGCTAGTTGGGAGAACAGTTAGGTAGCTAGCGATGCTCTCGGCTGCGCATCAAGCTTCTCTTACGCTACCTTCATGCTCTCCCAACTATCCACGTGCAACCCGAATTGGATGCACACACGCTAGACATTGTCCATTCCTTAATAGGTGTGGAGAACAATTAACTTAACGACACCCCTGGCTAGGACAGTGAAGAACCACAAACTAAATATCGCCAACCTGAGAGATTTATTTTCCAAAACTTTTTTTTTTCCTGAATCCATTTTTTACCAGTTTCAGGAAACAAAAATTGAGTAATGCAGTCAAAGGAACATACATGTAAGAGAACTATGAAAGGGGAAATGCCTCATGTTGACTTTCTTGAGATGGTGTTCAAGAGGAATTTGAGTTGTTAAACAGGGGGGAGTATAAGTATACATAATCAAAATGAGGCAGGGTTGTTAGTCCTCCAGGGGGGGGGGGGGGGGGGGAACTGCCATTTAAAAGGGATGGGCATGGGCTGCTCATTTGAAATTTTGCAAAGAACCCCTGAGAGGTACCAAGGTCCAGTTTTGTGATGATGACTAAAAATTTCTTTCCACTTATGAGGTACCAATAAATTATATTAAAGCAATACATTAACCGGTATTGACTTTTTTTGGCTCAAAACCCTTAAAAATACTGCCAAAGCTCCTACTGGAGAGTTTTTGAGGCCGAACACCCTTAGAGGTACAAAATCTGCTTTCAACAAACACCCTTGTCTTTTCTATATGGGAATTGACCCTCTCTCCACCCCTCCACCTGCCAGGTCAATAGTTATCCTGGTTTTCAAAGAAAGTGTTATATTTTTACCTTAGCTTCAGCAACAAATGTATTTGCTCTGACAATGTCCAGTGTGGTAACACCTAGGATTCTGATGGTAATAAATGCAGCATTTGTATTACTACGGGTAACATTAAAATGAATCACTTTTATGAGTTCTAATTTTCAATCTCCATTTTGTTTTCTACAGTAACATGTGCATTACTCTCCACATGAACATGCAAGGTTTTGTTATCCTATGAATTCTTGATATTATGTGCACAGGGATGTAGCCAAGCCCAGCAGGCTTTTATAGAATGATATGATAAATGTCTTACTAAAATCGTCTTCTCAGTCCATACAACAAGTTATGGATCCTCTTTTTTTCTCACTGGGGCCATAAATCAAAGGGGAAAAACTTGGTCTGTAACTTACATGTGCAAGTCTACATGGGGCTGTAAATCAAAGGGGAAAACTTGGTCTGTAACTTACATGTGCAAGTCTACATGGGGCAATAAATCAAAGGGGGAAAACTTGGTCTGTAACTTACATGTGCAAGTCTACATGGGGCCGTAAATCGAAGGGGAAAAACTTGGTCTGTCACTTACAACTCTACGGACCTCCATTCTCATCCCCAGAGGGTGCACTCCTTTTGGTCAGCACTAAAAATCACGACCTCTGGGAAGCTCCAACACCAGAAGTCCACAATTCACAGACTTCTGTCACTCTGTGCAGGCATAAGTCAAGTCTGAAACAAATTCTCTGCACACGCTTGGAAAATTGGGTTTCCCAGAGGTCACAATTCTTGGTACTAATCAAAAGGAGGTTGGCCTCTGGGGATGAGAATGAATGGACCTCGTACTCTCTTAGTGACTGACTTATATACATTGTATAAGCTGGGAAGCAATCACTTCAAATACAAGCATGTTGTTTTACCGAGCTGGATCATAAACTCCAGCTTTCTTGAATACTTCACTTGCAATTGGAACAGTTGAGTTCACCTGTGGGTAAAAAAAAAACAATCAATACAGAGTCAAGCAAATATTACACAAATTTAATCATTTACATGTCACCTTCAACCCAAAGAATAAATTAAAAAGAAACTTACAGGATTTGAGATAATGCAAATGATAGCCTTGGGGCAAAACCTGAATTTAAAATTAATAACAACAAGAATAATTAACTGAAACAAGCCTCAGTTTTGAGACAATTTTACTCTATTCAAACAAAACACCAAATCCAGGAAATATTAATAATAGATTAATATCTTACTTGGCGCAAGCTTCTGCAAGAGTTTGAACAATGGAAGCATTTGTATTAAAAAGATCATCACGGGTCATGCCTAGGAATTTAACAGAAAAAATTAAGTCAATTTCCAACAAGGACATATTTTTTGCTTGAAGATCAAAATAATGTCTCAGAAGTTAAAGTAACATTTTGACATGATAGATGTGCACAAGCAACAAGGACAAAGTCAACAATGTTTTGAGCATAGAGTGGTTTTCATTGGAGTGCCAAAAAGTACTTGGTTTTGCATCGGCTATGCACAGACTTCACAAAATGGTTTCCTGGAGCTGGTTATATGAAAGTTAGAGCTGGATTGGGTTCCATCAAAATCACTTGAAAAACAATTCAAAAAGATGTTCCCATTCAAGTTTTAGCTCTCAGACGATAATTCTGGATTTTTTTTACCAAAACGTTGCTTCATGTCGTGTTCACATTTTTGGTTGCTATGGACAGCTGCCACTTCTTGCAACACCTCAAGAAATCGAGTGAGGCAACAAAAATTCTAATTATGTCACTTTTTTAACTCTTCCCCTACCTGATCTTTCGCAGGAAAAAAATTAAGAGCGTACCGGTCGTCAAAAAAAGCTTTTTCCACCAGGAATTCAGCTCGGCACATATATAAATTTATATTCCCTTGAATCGTCGAAAAAATGGCCTTTTCCGGATATTTTTTTCTTTACGGTAGACAAAAATCTCAGATTACACGGTCACACTGAAACCACGCTTTGCAAAAATATCTCTTCAAAACCCTGACTTCGAAGAGATATATTAAAGAGGTTTTTTACAACGTGTGGGTTTAGCGTGATTTTGTAATCAGAGATTTTTGTTTACTCTGAAAGAAAAAAAACTTGAAAAAGGTCATTAAGAGATCTTTCAAAGGAACATAAATTTCTATATGTTCCAAGATGAATTTCTAGTGAAAAAAAAAGATCTTTGATGAGCGCTGGGTTTTTAATTTTTTTCCTGTGAAAAAGCCTATGCAAAAGAGTTAAGTGGACACCCATAAGGGTCCCAAGGATGTCCCCTAAATACAGGTTTCACTTTACTCTTTACAATACTCAATTGAAAACTGCTTTAAGGCTTGTGTACCTGGCTTTCTTGGGACTCCAGCAGGGATAACAACAGCTGCACAGCCTTCTAATGCATTCTGGAGGTCATCTGGACCCTGATGGCTTGTAACCTTAGTCAACACAACATCAATCAGAGAGCTGACTTAACACAAGTGAATTAACTCAAGGTTGGCATTATAGAGAGCCTCCCCATCGCCTAAAATTGAAGGGTTGCATGTAAAAAGACCAGGGCTCGAAATTAAAAAAATGTCTGGTCCCAAAGTATCGGTCGCAATTTGAGCCCTGAAGACCCTGAAAGAAATCTGATAGACTGCAAGATTCTCCTAGCAAATCACTTTCTGCTTCTTTCTACAAATGGGAGAATTTGACATGAGATCAAGAGACACTTAAAGAAGCTTTTACCATGCACCCCTATAATTGAGATCATCTGTTAATTCTTTGTCAATTTTCTTTGGCTTCTAAAAGAACTTGGACAAATCCTATTTCATATATTTTTGGGTAGTTGTGGTATTTCTAATTCTGTCACAATGTGTTTGGCTATTTCTATTGCAATCTGTTTTGCCTCCACACTTAAAAGAACAATATAGTTGTAGAATGAAGAAAGAAATGGAATAGTAACCATAAAACAGTTAAAAGTAAGAGAAAACTACACATAAAGACTGCAACAAAACTCAAAACTTCTTTGCACACTTCCTTAAGCATACATAACACCTTAAATAACAAACTGACAAAAGTTCAAATGATGCTAGACTTGCCACAAGTCGACCTCATGAATTTCATAGTGGAATATGTTAGGCCGCGAAGCGGCCGAGCGAGCGACGAAGTCGCGAGAGGTCGACTTGTCTCGCTTGAAGGGTTTTCATTTGCGTTTCGCGCCAAAAATGAGGAGTGGCGTGACTTGCAACTGGTGTCTCAGATTGCATTTGGAAGTCCTTGAATTGAATGGCGGAAAGAATTGGTTCCCGCCGATCGACCAAAATAATCGAGTGTGTGTGCGTTTCTCCTGCGTCGATCGAAAGAGCAAATTTGTTTACTCTGTACTAAAGTGATTACGAAGAAAGATTTTACACGAAAATTGACCAAAGCTTGTTTGAATCTTGAATTGATCGCCGGGAAGGAGTATATAGTGGCGAAGGTTCACTTTTGACAAACATTTTGTGCCGAAATTGTGCAGACAAAAAAGAAACTGTAGTTCGTAAGATTCTAGCTAGCTCAAAAGTCGAACTTTTCCCAGCTCCTGTTAGCGCAGAAACAAACACATTTCTTACAGACAGATACGCTTCCACTGTTTTCTTCTGGTAGTCATGCAATGTATGATATTCCGTGCCTGGGGCATTTGAAGCTTCTTTTAATAATTTAATGGCTTTAACCGCAAGTCACGTTTCGTTGAGCATAGTTTGACAATTCAGTCCCCAAGGAATATCTAGGGGCCCTCTAATTGGTTAAAGCGCAGCGACCGGTTTTTGGGTCACTAAAATTGGCGCCAATCAAGTAGGAAAAGTCCTTCGTCTGGCAGGTACTGAATAAACAAGACGAAGGACTTTTCAGACAGTCTAAAATGATGTCAGAAAGTAAGTTGTAAAAATCCAAGCTTTTACCAAGCCACAGCATCACCAGGGGTCCGCAATCATGCAATGGATCAGTAAAAGCCTGGATTTTGAATAATTTTAACATCAATTTCACAGTTAGTTTCAGATTTCATTTGAACTTTTGTCAGTTTTGTTATCTAAAAATACTACCCGAGGACAATATTCAACGACACTGCCTCAAGTCCTAAGTTTACAGGATATACGTACTTTGGCTGGTGTGCAAATGTGGCTGATGTCTGCAACAACACCTTAAAATCAAAGACAAGAGAAACATGTCAGGTGTTAATTCTGTTGTTAATATACAGTAGGAACTCTTTAATGAGAGTCAACAATTTTTATGGAACAGACTTGGATAACACCAACATACTGTGACTAAAACACCACCTGGTTAAATGTGGCAACATTGAGTACAAAATGGGCCAACATATTATCTGTTATGTAACAATAATAAACAGTGCTCGAACTTAACTTTTAGCTCTGGTGTTCCACTGGACCAGTAGGCTTAGAATTTACTGGTCTTGGGAGCAAAGTTACTGGTCCCTCAACACTTTTTCCTGCATGTAAGTTAAAATTTGTGTCTGCAAGTAAATATATCCCAAACAATGACGAAATAATTAAAGGCAACCATGTAATTAGAATCCTTTTAATGTAACGTACGTGTATTTCAATAACTTCTTCCCGGTGACACATAAGAGTTGCAACATACATGTATACAGTAGCAGCAGTTTTATCAACTCCACTGCTGTCTTAGGCTTAAGTCTGCTCTATGCAGCAAGCAAAGTTGGCAAGGGTCTTTCCTCCCTTGGTCTTTCGCTTGCAGGTTTAGCTGCTGAGCTCATAGCGTGTCCTTCACTGGCCTCGTGGACCTCGTGTGCCTTTAAGCTATCGGTGTGAAAGTTATTTGTTCCAGTCCTCAAGAATAATGTGTGTTTTTTTCTATTTGGAAATTCCTGCAAGCGCGCAAAACATTCTGTTTTCTTATTCATCAAAGTAGAGCCATTTGTACTTTTCTTTCCACGATTCTTGAAACTTCCGTGTTTCCTTGATTGGAGCTGCAGCAGGCGTTGTAGGTGTCGTGTAGTATTCAGTGAGCTTTGAACTTGTTTTCGTTTGGACATTTCAGCAAGTTGTATTTTGAAAGAAAATATAGATGCCATCAAGGTTTTAGCCTGCGAAAACAGCCATCCTTCTTCGAAGGAGGACGGCTGTTTTCGCAGGCTATCAAGGTTTGGAAACACGGAAAGCCACTATACTGAATCCCGCAATGCATTTAATTTCAGAGTAGAACCCAGACTATTACCTGCCAGAAGAACACCTTGTATTTTTTGCTTGATGTGTTTGAAGCATTCGTTTTCCGAGATTCTTGATTTGCTTTGCAGGGCTCGAAATAATTTCCGGAGAGTCTCCGGACACGATGACCGGCCAAATTCATTTTAGCTCGGTCACGTACCGTTTCTGGCCGGTCAAATTATATAAAATAACTCAAAACAGGGGCCCATGAACCAAAACTTGCGTTATACATTTCCAAAAAAGTTGCTTAGAGCTTATAGCACTTTAAAGTACTCATTGTCAACAACAAAAGTGAATTACAGCAGCAAAATGAAAATAAACTTATGTGTATTAATAGGTACACTGTCTGTAAGAGTAAAGACTAACCCGCAACACGTTAAATATCGTTATCGTACACATTAAATTTTCTTATTTAGTAAAAGCACAGTAAATGGCCCCATGCCTCCAAATATAATGATTTCTGGTGTACGTATCGCGGTGTGAGATCTTGATCCTAAAACTTTGCCAGTAATCCATGTTACTCCTCATTACAAGAAAAAGAAAAAATTGTATTCATCTAGCAGGCGGTTACTGGGGGGTTTCATTGCGGAAAACCCGTTCCGTTCGCTAATTGGGCACCATTTTGGATTTTTGAGGCGCGCGCTCCCAGGTACGAACGGTCGAGCGCAAAAATCGAGGGAGTGGGGAGGGGAGGGAAGGGAAAAACCTTCGCGCCTCTAGCCCCCCTCCCCCCGCGTCACTTTTTTTGTCATCTACCGTTCGTCCCGCTCCTCCGCGTCGCGTATTATCAAAAATGACGGCCACGAAAAGCGAACAGCGTGTTTTCTCGCCGAAGAAAAACTCCAACGCCTACAGGTAGGCTAGTATTTATCGAGAAAACTTATTAACCTGGCATTTTAACTCTGGTGTGCCGGAGCCGGAAGACACATCAAGTGTTCAAGAAATATGGTAATATGGTATATGCGTGAACCCCCATGTCTGATTGTAAACAACGGTTCTTGTTGCATTTCACCCAAGATTTCAGATTAAAGTTCCGCAAATGACAATACGCAGCGACTTGCTACAACTGAAGCAACTGAAGAGCATGGAAATTTTAATTTAATTTATTTTATTTTTCAAGACTATCAAATGTGACCGGTCAACTTGACCGGTAAGACAAAAGGTTGACCGGTCAACCTCCCAAATCAGTTCGGACATTGTCCGTTGACCGGCCGTTATTTCGAGCCCTGCTTTGACACTTTTAGCCCTTTTTGGCAAGATAGAAATTACAGGAATTATTTATTGGGGTAACTTTACTCATCAAGAGGACCAGTGGCAAAAAAGCCCACTCGTTTTGGGCAATTTTTACTCGTTTTCGACGAGTGGACGACCGTTAAGTTCGAGCACTGAATAAATGTAAAAATTAATCAAAACATCAACAGTCAAAATGATTAGCAATGGTAATTGACATTTTGAATGTTGACATTTGGATGTTCCATGATGTGACGAAGATAATTCATTGCTTCTGTTCTTCCAAAGGCATCTTCTAGAGTGTTAATATAAGTTTTATTTTTGCTGTATGTTTATCATTTTCCTTATATTATTCTACTTAAATGACTCTGTTGTTTTAACATTATTTCTCCATGCCTTTCCATCATTGCACAAAAAACCAACAAAGTGATTCAAACATGGTGTGTCCTTGCCTTTTATAGAATCGCTCTGTGTTTAGGTAGAGGCGACACATTTTCTGTTGTTGTTAAGCAGGCACATCATAAAATACCATGTGATATTTTGTTTGACAGGCTAATAACCAATCAAATTGCACTATTGTTCCCTGTTCTAAGTGAACAGAGTTGGGTAAAATGTTTGGGGTTGACTGAAGTCGATCCCTTTTCTCCCCACCACATCACCCGACTCGCTCACCCCCTCCCACTTCTTCCCAATTTTTTGCTCACCCCAGGCGTGCTCCTTCGCTCGCTTGTTCAGTCTCCACTGGTAAAGGAAAGGAGACGGCTGCTACGCAGCTAAGAGATTTTTCGATCAGTTAACTGAGTCGTCTAAACTGCCAATATCTATTAATAAATTTAAGTTAAACGATCCCCATGCATAAAACCTTATTAATACCTGGTGTGTTGACGATATCGTACAAAGCCAAATGGGTAATGGCCGTATGCTGTTTCATTAGCAGTGACATAGGCTGGCCAATTCCTCCAGCAGCACCGAGAACAGCAACTTTCTGGTGGTTCTACAAATCATAAAAGAAAGCTCAAACATGCAAGCTTAAAGATTCGTGAGGGGCTTAAAGTGTTGACAACTCTTTTCGGAAAACTCAACACAAATTAAGAAAAGTGATTACCTGGGCAGCTACCGAAAAGCTTCTTATAGCTTTGCTGGTGCCCTTTAAACGGAAGGCGGTTCTTGAAAACATCTCGAAAGTTCTAAAATGTGTGGAAATCCCTGCAGATCTTGATAGAGAACCGAGAACACCGAGAATTGACAATGCGCATGCCCTCGCTGTCAGTCTCTCACGGAGGAGGGTGGCCCGGTGAGGAGCCGGAAAGGTCAAGGCCCGGGAAGGTGCCGTTATTTAGGGTCGTCACGCAACGCTTCTCCCCAGTGGTAAGAAACGTTGCGTGACTACCTTAAGGCGGGGGTACACCCGAAAGCCGTATTTTGGCTGGGTTTTATGTTTTTAATGCAAATATCTCGTTTACGTTTCAAGCAATCAAGAATCTCTATGCTCATTTCACATATCTATGTTTTGGGTCTTTTTGTAAATTTTTTGGTGATTTTTAGGTATATTTGGAGATAAATAGTTTTTCTCAAAGGATTAGTAAAATTTATGGAAATAGGAAATTTGGAAGATTTGGTGTTGTTATAAAATTAGAGTTTGAAGTTAAAAATAGGTAGATACACTCCAAACAGTTGCCCAACAACCTGGGGTGCCATTGTGCGGTCGGGCAACTGTCTGGTGTTCCAAAACCCTTGTTTTCCCTTTCAACCTCTCTTTAAACTTACCAAAATTTCACTTAAATTCGGGTTTACCCCGCCTTAAGGAGACTAGAGGGTAGTGAAAATCCCGGAGGATCCTAATGAATGACGCTCAGTGCGACCGGGCGTTCGGGTTACATATCTTCGCCACACAGTGCTGATGAGTCCCAAAAAGGACGACAGAGCTGTCCACTGTTGAGATCCTGCTCGAGAGAAATTGGCCTTCTTCCACATTTCATTTCTGACTCGAGTTTCCCAGGTGAAGAAGAGGGTTTGGAAGTAGGGGGGGGGGGGGGTTCCTGATCCCGAGTTCCCGCTCCTTTTTCATGAGAATCCCGCATCCCGCACAGTTTTTCCCGAATCCCGTTTTTCTTTCCCAGAGAAATACATTACAAAGTCTAATTACTACAAAAGATAATAAATGTAAGTTGTAGATTTGCCCCTTCGACTGATATTTCAGTTCCCGCCAAAGAGAAATAGCTTTTTGTACCTCGGTATGGTGAAAGAGCACGACAATCATGACCTCGACGTTTTCTCAAAGGCCTTTACTCTTGGCGATTTCTGCTAACCCAGTGAAGGTTTTTAAGTGTCAGTTCTCGATGTTGGACAGATCGTTGTGTTCGTCACCTCTTTGCCGGGAACATTGAATTTCTCTTTGTGGATCGCCGAGGTTCTTGAGCTAAATCTAGAGTCGTCGGTGGCCACGAGTTAAAACGAGACCATGACTTTTACTGTAGCAGAGCTGGCATCATTATTTGCCATATCTAGGACCATGTAGCAGATAAGTTGCGGAAAAAATCCCCTGAAGATTACAGTAAATGTGAACCCTTGAAGAGACTGACGAGATTGAGCATTGGTATGCTATTATACCACGTGGACAGTTTCTGGCATCTACAGCGAAATAAAATACTCTCTGACAGTTTCAATGAGATAACTTTTAACCAGGCACACTCCATAGTTTGGTTTAAAAGGCGACAACAGTGGCTTTGGCTACTAGGAAGTTTATCTGGATCGTGACGATTTCCCGAATTCCCAAAAAACAGGCGAAAAATCCCGCATCCCATAGTACCCAAATTTTGGCGAGTCCCGCTTTCCGGAGAGCAGCCAAATCCCGGATCCTGTCAAGATGTTCGTTGTTTTCCCGATTCCCGAACTGTACTTTGGTCAAATCCCAGATCCCGAAAATACCTTTCCAGACCCTGGACGAACTTTTACCATATTGATACCTAGTTTTTACTTTACTTTTTTGCTGCTAATTAAGGAGAAACTTTAGCAACGTTGGCACAAAAATCCTTGTTTTTGGAGCAGCTTTTTAGCAGCTTTCGTTACAAAAAGCAACTTTTGACTTTTTAGCAACTTTTTGAGAAATTTCGGGAAACTTCTAGGAAAATCTCGAGCAACTTGTGAAAAAGCCCTAGTTTTGAGCACAGGTTGATTTTGAAATGCCCTTAATATTTAAGTTAAGGTAATTCCACTGAAATAGAACCTACACTGAGATTTTTCTCAAACTTTGCCAATTGATTGTTTATATTATAGAAACTTAAATTTTGAAATAAAAATGAAGGGTCCCCATGTTCGTTTAGGGAGCAGCGGCACCCTGTTTATTCCATATAAATCCTTATAATAGCACCATGATTATAGTCACGATTGCTTGTTAAATTCACGTTTCTGACAATTATATTTTTTTTCTCAACACTGAGAATTGGCCCATATTTATTTTACATAGAGAAATTTACTACTTCGCGAGGGAACTTCACTGGGAAAATCTTTTACCTTTGTTAGTTTTGTTCTTGAACACCGCGTTACTCGTTAAAAGGTCTCTGACCGCCGCCATATATTGCATCTCATCAGCAGCGTTGTGCGTCAGTAATGCTTCAATGTTTGACAAGACCTGTCATAATTGACCAATCAAGGGTATATTTAACAATTATCCTGCCTCAATCGCGCGGAATATCGTCTGATACTTAGCCGACGAGGCCGTAGGCGAGTCGGCTAAAATCAGACGATATTCCGCGCGATTGAGCAGGATAATTGTTTTATTATTCAACAAATTGATAACAACATTGATTTCCAAGCTCGTACATTTTTAAACTTTTCTGTCAACATTTTTTCACTTCACTTTTTCTTCCCCACGTACGAAGCTACGTATATCGCCGGATATCCGTCACCTACGGATGACAGATATCGAGAGCATCATGACCATATTTGGATAGTGTTACAATTTGTTGAATAATAAACCGGGACAACCTTGTAAAGTTTGCCCACAGGTGTTTCTTTTGCTTCCTCTCGCCGCACTTTTTTTATTTTTCGCGCGCTGTTTTCCGCGCGGGGGGGGGGGGGGGGCGGCCCCTGACTAACTGAACGCCTGGAAGAGGCTAGAGAAACGCCGGCTCCTTTCCCGAGCAACAACTGATGATTCGAGCCTAATGAGGGTCGGTAAGAGAGAACCGGATCTGAAATCACGAATGTGATTTTTTCCCCATCATGTCCCCACTCTACCCATTAAGAGGCCAGGAAAAGAAAGAACCTGATCTACTACCAAACTCCCGTCTGCATCCGACGGGGTGGAGGTTGAGATACCTTCCCATACAAAAAGGACGGCTACTCGTGGGAATACTTTTTGCAAAGGTTGTCCCGTTTATTATTCAACAAATTGTAACACTATCCAAATATGGTCAAGATGCTCTCGATATCTGTCTTCCGCAGGTAACAGATATCCGGCGATATACGTAGCTTCGTACGTGGGAAGAAAAAGTGAAGTGAAAAAATGCCGACAGAAAGGTTTAAAAATGTTACGAGCTTGGAAATCAATTTTGCTATCAATTTGTTGAATAATAAAACAATTATCCTGCTCAATCGCGCGGAATATCGTCTGATCTTAGCCGACGAGGCCGTAGGCCGAGTCGGCTAAGATCAGACGATATTCCGCGCGATTGAGCAGGATAATTGTTTTATTATTCAACAAATTGATAACAAAATTGATTTCCAAGCTCGTAACATTTTTAAACCTTTCTGTCGACATTTTTTCACTTCACTTTTTCTTCCACGTACGAAGCTACGTATATCGCCGGATATCTGTTACCTACGGATGACAGATATCGAGAGCATCATGACCATATTTGGATATGTTACAATTTGTTGAATAATAACGGACAACCTTTTCAAGTTTCACGAGTATCCTCCGTCCTTTTTGTATGGGAGTAATCTCCACCCCCCACCACGTCGGATGCGACGGGAGGTGTGGATAGTAGATCAGGTGTTTCTTTTTCCTGGCCTCTTAATTGGGTAGAGTGGGACATGATGGGAACATCACATCGTGTTCCAGATCCGTTTCTCTCTTACGCGACCCTAATTAGGCTCGATTATCAGTTTGTTTGCTCGGGAAAGGAGCCGGCGTTTCTCTAGCCCTCTTCCAGGCGTTCAGTTAGTCAGAGGGCGCAGCGCGGAAAACAGCGCGCGAAAAATATAAAAAAGTGGCGGGCGAGAGGAAGCAAGAAGAAACGACCTGTGGCTAAACTTTACAAAAGGTTGTGCCCGGTTTTTATTAATTCAACAGATTGTAACACTATCCAAATATGGTCATGATGCTCTCGATATCTGTCATCCGTAGGTGACGGATATCCGGCGATATACGTACTTCGTACGTGGGAAGAAAAAGTGAAGTGAAAAAATGTTGACAGAAAGGTTTAAAAATGTTACGAGCTTGGAAATCAATTTTGTTATCAATTTGTTGAATAATAAAACAATTATCCTGCTCAATCTTGCGGAATATCGTCTGATTTTAGCCGACTCGGCCTACGGCCTCGTCGGCTAAGTATCAGACGATATTCCGCGCGATGTGAGGCAGAGATAATTGTTAAATATACCCGCTGATTGGTCAATTATGACGAGGTCTTGGTCAACATTGAAGCATTCCTGACGCACAGACCTGGCTGATGAAGATTGCAATATAGTGGCGGCGGTCCAGAGACCTTTTAACGAGTATCGTAACAGGTGTTCCAAGCAACCAAAACTAAACAAAGGTAAAAGATTTTCCCAGTGACAGTTCCCTCGGCGAAGTAGTAATTTTCTCTATGTAAAATAAATATGGGCCAATTCTCAGTGTTGAGTAAAAAATATAATTGTCAGAAACGTGAATTTAACAAGCCCAACTCGTGACTATAATCATGGGTGCTATTATCAGGATTTTATATGGAATAAACAGGGTGCACGCTGCTCCTAAACGAACATGGTGACCGCTTCATTTTATTTCAAAATTAAGTTCTAATATAGAAACAATCAATTGGCCAAGTTTGAGAAAATCTCCGTGTAGCAATCGTGACTATAATCATGGTGCTATTATAAGGATTTATATGGAATAAACAGGGTGCCGCTGCTCCTAAACGAACATGGGGACGCTTCATTTTTATTTCAAAATTTAAGTTTCTATAATATAAACAATCAATTGGCAAAGTTTGAGAAAAATCTCAGTGTAGGTTCTATTTCAGTGGAATTACCTTAACTTAAATACTTAAGGGCATTTCAAAATCAACCTGTGCTCAAAACTAGGCTTTGAACACCAGATATGTTTCAAATCAAAACTTCTTTAAGCCATCAGTATGCACTAATTATGGTACATCTACATTTAAATTCTCTGCAACAAAAATCTGGGAATCTGTCCCACTAGAAATTAAATGTTTTCCGTACATGCTCTTCAAAAAGCAGTATAAGAGATTCCTATTGAGCTCTCAAAACTGACCATAATTTAACTACTAACCATAGAAGATAATAATGCACAATATATAGGATATCATTTTCGTCTCTTTTTTCTCTAGCTTGTCTTTCTTCTCTTTCAAATATACTTAACATGCAGCCAACGCCAATTTATCTCTCACATGACAGTGACCAACTCGAAAGCTCATTAGCTACTTTGGTCACTGTACACAATTAAATAGTGTTTCTTTTCTGGTTAACTTTTGTTTGTATTTTTTTTATTTCTATATAATTGTAAACTATGTTATATTAAGTTGTATCACGTCTGTAAACAGTGTAAAATAATAAAACTTGAACTTGAACTTTTTCACAAGTTGCTCGAGATTTTCCTAGAAGTTTCCCGAAATTTCTCAAAAAGTTGCTAAAAAGTCAAAAGTTGCTTTTTGTAACGAAAGCTGCTAAAAAGCTGCTCCAAAAACAAGGATTTTTGTGCCAACGTTGCTAAAGTTTCTCCTTAATTAGCAGCAAAAAAGTAAAGTAAAAACTAGGTATCAATATGGTAAAAGTTCGTCCAGGGTCTGGAAAGGTATTTTCGGGATCTGGGATTTGACCAAAGTACAGTTCGGGAATCGGGAAAACAACGAACATCTTGACAGGATCCGGGATTTGGCTGCTCTCCGGAAAGCGGGACTCGCCAAAATTTGGGTACTATGGGATGCGGGATTTTTCGCCTGTTTTTTGGGAATTCGGGAAATCGTCACGATCCAGATAAACTTCCTAGTAGCCAAAGCCACTGTTGTCGCCTTTTAAACCAAACTATGGAGTGTGCCTGGTTAAAAGTTATCTCATTGAAACTGTCAGAGAGTATTTTATTTCGCTGTAGATGCCAGAAACTGTCCACGTGGTATAATAGCATACCAATGCTCAATCTCGTCAGTCTCTTCAAGGGTTCACATTTACTGTAATCTTCAGGGGATTTTTTCCGCAACTTATCTGCTACATGGTCCTAGATATGGCAAATAATGATGCCAGCTCTGCTACAGTAAAAGTCATGGTCTCGTTTTAACTCGTGGCCACCGACGACTCTAGATTTAGCTCAAGAACCTCGGCGATCCACAAAGAGAAATTCAATGTTCCCGGCAAAGAGGTGACGAACACAACGATCTGTCCAACATCGAGAACTGACACTTAAAAACCTTCACTGGGTTAGCAGAAATCGCCAAGAGTAAAGGCCTTTGAGAAAACGTCGAGGTCATGATTGTCGTGCTCTTTCACCATACCGAGGTACAAAAAGCTATTTCTCTTTGGCGGGAACTGAAATATCAGTCGAAGGGGCAAATCTACAACTTACATTTATTATCTTTTGTAGTAATTAGACTTTGTAATGTATTTCTCTGGGAAAGAAAAACGGGATTCGGGAAAAACTGTGCGGGATGCGGGATTCTCATGAAAAAGGAGCGGGAACTCGGGATCAGGAACCCCCCCCCCCCCCTACTTCCAAACCCTCTTCTTCACCTGGGAAACTCGAGTCAGAAATGAAATGTGGAAGAAGGCCAATTTCTCTCGAGCAGGATCTCAACAGTGGACAGCTCTGTCGTCCTTTTTGGGACTCATCAGCACTGTGTGGCGAAGATATGTAACCCGAACGCCCGGTCGCACTGAGCGTCATTCATTAGGATCCTCCGGGATTTTCACTACCCTCTAGTCTCCTTAAGGCGGGGGTAAACCCGAATTTAAGTGAAATTTTGGTAAGTTTAAAGAGAGGTTGAAAGGGAAAACAAGGGTTTTGGAACACCAGACAGTTGCCCGACCGCACAATGGCACCCCAGGTTGTTGGGCAACTGTTTGGAGTGTATCTACCTATTTTTAACTTCAAACTCTAATTTTATAACAACACCAAATCTTCCAAATTTCCTATTTCCATAAATTTTACTAATCCTTTGAGAAAAACTATTTATCTCCAAATATACCTAAAAATCACCAAAAAATTTACAAAAAGACCCAAAACATAGATATGTGAAATGAGCATAGAGATTCTTGATTGCTTGAAACGTAAACGAGATATTTGCATTAAAAACATAAAACCCAGCCAAAATACGGCTTTCGGGTGTACCCCCGCCTTAAGGTAGTCACGCAACGTTTCTTACCACTGGGGGAGAAGCGTTGCGTGACGACCCTAAATAACGGCACCTTCCCGGGCCTTGACCTTTCCGGCTCCTCACCGGGCCACCCTCCTCCGTGAGAGACTGACAGCGAGGGCATGCGCATTGTCAATTCTCGGTGTTCTCGGTTCTCTATCAAGATCTGCAGGGATTTCCACACATTTTAGAACTTTCGAGATGTTTTCAAGAACCGCCTTCCGTTTAAAGGGCACCAGCAAAGCTATAAGAAGCTTTTCGGTAGCTGCCCAGGTAATCACTTTTCTTAATTTGTGTTGAGTTTTCCGAAAAGAGTTGTCAACACTTTAAGCCCCTCACGAATCTTTAAGCTTGCATGTTTGAGCTTTCTTTTATGATTTGTAGAACCACCAGAAAGTTGCTGTTCTCGGTGCTGCTGGAGGAATTGGCCAGCCTATGTCACTGCTAATGAAACAGCATACGGCCATTACCCATTTGGCTTTGTACGATATCGTCAACACACCAGGTATTAATAAGGTTTTATGCATGGGGATCGTTTAACTTAAATTTATTAAATAGATATTGGCAGTTTAGACGACTCAGTTAACTGATCGAAAAATCTCTTAGCTGCGTAGCAGCCGTCTCCTTTCCTTTACCAGTGGAGACTGAACAAGCGAGCGAAGGAGCACGCCTGGGGTGAGCAAAAAATTGGGAAGAAGTGGGGAGGGGGTGAGCGAGTCGGGTGATGTGGTGGGGAGAAAAGGGATCGACTTCAGTCAACCCCAAACATTTTACCCAACTCTGTTCACTTAGAACAGGGAACAATAGTGCAATTTGATTGGTTATTAGCCTGTCAAACAAAATATCACATGGTATTTTATGATGTGCCTGCTTAACAACAACAGAAAATGTGTCGCCTCTACCTAAACACAGAGCGATTCTATAAAAGGCAAGGACACACCATGTTTGAATCACTTTGTTGGTTTTTTGTGCAATGATGGAAAGGCATGGAGAAATAATGTTAAAACAACAGAGTCATTTAAGTAGAATAATATAAGGAAAATGATAAACATACAGCAAAAATAAAACTTATATTAACACTCTAGAAGATGCCTTTGGAAGAACAGAAGCAATGAATTATCTTCGTCACATCATGGAACATCCAAATGTCAACATTCAAAATGTCAATTACCATTGCTAATCATTTTGACTGTTGATGTTTTGATTAATTTTTACATTTATTCAGTGCTCGAACTTAACGGTCGTCCACTCGTCGAAAACGAGTAAAAATTGCCCAAAACGAGTGGGCTTTTTTGCCACTGGTCCTCTTGATGAGTAAAGTTACCCCAATAAATAATTCCTGTAATTTCTATCTTGCCAAAAAGGGCTAAAAGTGTCAAAGCAAACCAAGAATTTCGGAAAACGAATGCTTCAAACACATCAAGCAAAAAATACAAGGCGTTCTTCTGGCAGGTAATAGTCTGGGTTCTACTCTGAAATTAAATGCATTGCGGGATTCAATATAATGGCTTTCCGTTTTTCCAAACCTTGATAGCCTGCGAAAACAGCCGTCCTTCTTCGCTCTCGGCCCGAGTGGCGTGAAACGCCACTCGGGCCGAGAGCGAAGAAGGATGGCTGTTTTTGCAGGCTAAAACCTTGATGGCATCTATATTTTCTTTCAAAATACAACTTGCTGAAATGTCCAAACGAAAACAAGTTCAAAGCTCACTGAATACTTTCTTCGGAGGAAAGCAAGATCGAGAGAGTAACACGACACCTGCAATGCCTGCTGCAGCTCCAATCAAGGAAACACAGAAGTTTCAAGAATCGTGGAAAGAAAAGTACAAATGGCTCTACTTTGATGAATAAGAAAACAGAATGTTTTGCGTGTTTGCAGGGAATTTCCAAATAGAAAAAAACACACATTATTCTTGAGGACTGGAACAAATAACTTTCACACCGATAGCTTAAAGGCACACGAGGTCCACGAGGCCAGTGAAGGACACGCTATGAGCTCAGCAGCTAAACTTGCAAGCGAAAGACCAAGGGAGGAAAGACCCTTGCCAACTTTGCTGCATAGAGCAGACTTAAGCCTAAGACAGCAGTGGAGTTGATAAAACTGCTGCTACTGTATACATGTATGTTGCAACTCTTACATGTATGTGTAACTGGGAAGAAGTTATTGAAATACACGTACGTTGCATTAAAAGGATTCTTATTACATGGTTGCCTTTAATTATTTGGTCATTGTTTGGGATATATTTACTTGCAGACACGAATTTTAAATTACATGCAGAAAAAAGTGTTGAGGGACCAGTAACTTTGCTCCCGAGACCAGTAAATTCTAAGCCTACTGGTCCAGTGGAACACCAGAGCTAAAAGTTAAGTTCGAGCACTGTTTATTATTGTTACATAACAGATATGTTGGCCCATTTTGTACTCAATGTTAAGTATATTTGAAAGAGAAGAAAGACAAGCTAGAGAAAAAAGAGACGAAAATGATATCCTATATATTGTGCATTATTATCTTCTATGGTTAGTAGTTAAATTATGGTCAGTTTTGAGAGCTCAATAGGAATCTCTTATACTGCTTTTTGAAGAGCATGTACGGAAAACATTTAATTTCTAGTGGGACAGATTCCCAGATTTTTGTTGCAGAGAATTTAAATGTAGATGTACCATAATTAGTGCATACTGATGGCTTAAAGAAGTTTTGATTTGAAACATATCTGGTGTTCAAAGCCCTAGTTTTGAGCACAGGTTGATTTTGAAATGCCCTTAAGTATTTAAGTTAAGGTAATTCCACTGAAATAGAACCTACACTGAGATTTTTCTCAAACTTTGCCAATTGATTGTTTATATTATAGAAACTTAAATTTTGAAATAAAAATGAAGCGTCCCCATGTTCGTTTAGGAGCAGCGGCACCCTGTTTATTCCATATAAATCCTTATAATAGCACCATGATTATAGTCACGATTGCTTGTTAAATTCACGTTTCTGACAATTATATTTTTTTCTCAACACTGAGAATTGGCCCATATTTATTTTACATAGAGAAATTTACTACTTCGCGAGGGAACTTCACTTGGGAAAATCTTTTACCTTTGTTAGTTTTGTTCTTGAACACCGCGTTACTCGTTGAAAGGTCTCTGACCGCCGCCATATATTGCATATCTCATCAGCAGCTTGTGCGTCAGTAATGCTTCAATGTTGACAAGACCTGTCATAATTGACCAATCAGAGGGTATATACCGGGACGACCTTTTGTAAAGTTTGCCCACAGGTGTTTCTTTTGCTTCCTCTGGCCGCACTTTTTTTATTTTTTCGCGCGCTGTTTTCCGCGCTGCGCCCTGACTAACTGAACGCCTGGAAGAGGCTAGAGAAACGCCGGCTCCTTTCCCGAACAGCAGCTGGTAATCGAGGGTCGCGTAAGAGAGAAACCGGATCTGAAATCACGAATGTGATTTTTCCCCATCATGTCCCACCTACCCAATTTAAGAGGCCAGGAAAAGAAAGAACCTGATCTACTATCCAAACTCCCGTCTGCATCCGACGGGGTGGGGGGTGGAGATTACTCCCATACAAAAAGGACGGGGCTACTCGTGGGAAACTTTGAAAATAATTCCTAAGAACAACCAAGATCCTGTTTGATTGATTTGACTTGAAATTTTTTCCAATCCTAACAGATAACAATTCCAAAACAACGCATTATCCTCAATCATATTTTTTCGGCTCAATTCCCTTAAAGGTACCGCAATATCTCTCGCTGTGGAATATTTGGAACTTAACACCCTAAGAGATTCCGAAAACCGCTTTTGTAACTCCTACACTGTGACGAGCACTGTCGTCCTTTTATATCAGTCCTTCCCCCTCCCCTCCGCCCCGGGCCGCATTCGAGCCAGTGAGTGACGGACTCATAATCCGGAGACAAGGTCAAGTGAGTGGCGAGGGGTTTCTGGTATGGCAGTCGGGCATATACTTCAAACAAGCTAAGAAGTTGGAAGAAATGAGAAAAAAAAACAATGATCAAACATGTAGGTGTTTGAAATCAATCTTTATATTTTTAACAAAGTGGATGAGAACATCTTCCTATTTAAACGTAAACAACGCACGATTTGTCTTTCAACAAAGAAAATTCGGAGCGTGCAATGTACAAAAAACGAAAGCAAACCTGAACAGATTGAACAAGATCTCACTTCAGAGAGAAATTCATCACTGAATGCATAAGAACGATAGATTTTATTTACACGGCACTAAAACATTACCAAGTGTCAACTATTGTTAAAAAAGAGACTGATTTTGGAATATGAAAAGTTAAACGTTTTGTATAAAGTAAGTTTTTTTTTCATTGCATTTTGCTTGCTAATATTCTGGTTCACTGATGTCAGTGACAATAGAGCCAAACATCTTTTCTTCCCAGCGAGACAACTGCTCAATGAAGCCTCTTGTTGGTTGCATGTTTTCTCTGCATTTCTTCACGTGGTTGTACGCATCCTGAAAGAAAAACAAACCTACGTAAGTGTAGTTATTCCGGGGGTTACTCCCATATATGGCCTGTATAGGTATGTGCGGCCCCAAAGGGTATGATTTCTCAGCGGTTTTGGTCATAAATAGGGTATAGATTTTGGTCATTTAAAAAATTTCGCGCTCTAGTCTCCGGTATGTTTTATCGAAGAAGCCACATTTTCATCATTATCAATAAGACCATTGGTGTAAAATAGGGAACTACTTATAAGGCGGGTCTGAAACAGGATATTGATTAAGGGTCAGGTCATAAACAGACTTAGGGTAAGGGGTTTGGGAAGCAGGCCGCACAAGTACCCCCTGGGGCCCACTAAACTCATAGAGAGGAGAAAAATGCGAGCAAACGAAATCGCCGTGCGGAAATAAAGGGGTGGAACGGAGTCAGGGCGGGGTGCAGGGAGAAACAACTGCTTTTCTCTCAGAGGAACACAAAGACAGTAAAGAAATATTGCTCAAGAATTATCGGCAAGAAGTGACATACACTCTCTCCAACATGCAACAGTGATCCTGGCCAACAAGGATGAAGTACTAAGAAAGGGGTACCTTTTCAGTAAAAATGGTGTACAAAAGGGTAGAGGGTTGGCCCTCAAGGCAGAGCCTCCTCATTTGGTACTTTGAAGAGTAGCCCCCCTCCTCCCAAGGCTGCTAATGCACTGGGTTCACTACAGTCGAACCTCCAATTGCAACCACCTCTCCTCAGTGTCCAGTTTTCCAAAATACCAAAAGTTTCCAAGTCAATTCTCTTTACATTTGGAACATCTTGTGAGCAACCACCCTTTGTAAGCGAGCTAAAAGTTGAAAATTTTCTTTTGTTCAAAATTGTCTTCCTGTAAGCAGCCACTTCAACGATAATAGAGCGAAAAAAGGATAATAAGGAGTTGTAACAATATCGCATTCCTGAGTATTACTATAGAGAAGGAAATTTATTCACGAGATGTACCAGAGTTCATCTCAAAATTTACATTTACCAGACATAACTAATCGATGATCAATGACATTATTGGTAATCAATGAGTAATTGATGAGTAATCAGTTGATTAGTCATTGATTATTGGCGATAATCAATGAGTAATCGATGAGTAATCAAAGCCCAAAAATTAATCCCATATAAAAATAACACAGGAGTAATGTATCATCCACATGTTTCCACGTCAAGTTCTGACCCAGGGAGAGTATTCCCATATAAATTTAACAAAGGAGTGATCAGCCACATGATTCCATGCCAAGATCTGGTCCAGGGTGGGTATTCCCATATAAAAATGACAAAAGAGTAATGTACCAGCCACATGTTTCGCGTCAAGATCTGGCCCAGGGGTGGTATTTAAAAATGACAGAAGAGTAATGTACCAGCCACATGTTTTCACATCAAGCCCACTGGGGGCGGGGGGGGGGGGGGGTATTCCCATATAAAAATGACAGAGAAGCTCATCAGAAATTTTCAAAGGAAACCCTAAGAGGTATGATGAGTGCCCCCCCCCCCCCCCCCCCCCAGAGTGACAAAATGTTCGGTTTGTGTATTTGATCTTGGTGTACAAAGATTGTGTTCCGATCACAAGCCTAGAAGATTGTAATAGTTGTGGATAGGTGTTTTTGATCTACAAACAGTTTTTATGATTCACAAGTGCATGTGAGGTTATGCAAAGGACTTTGCAAGTTAAATTAAAAGGCCTATTATTATTGTTTGAAAAAGCAAATGTCACCTTCAGAGAGACTTTGTTGTTCCACATGTAATAAGCTATTGCTACAGCAACACTGCGACTAATACCCAATGTTGAACTCAGCAGAACTGCTCGGCCATCTTTAGTTTGATGGTCATCTGAAAGGCAAATGAAAACAAGGAATTAATCTTGATTAAGACAGCAGGCTGACAAAAGATTCTCTCCTTTGTCACACTGCATGTATGTGGGTCATCACATGATGCCTCTCTTTTTCTCACACAGTGCAGTCAAGAATAGGGGAAGGGAGAATTTTATTACTGGAGGAATCCATCATTATGTTGCTAATGGAAAGAATAGATGGCGTTAGCATAAAGCTTCAAAGAATAGTACATTTTTATCAGACAAAACACTAATTCATTCCAACCATAGGAATTATGGGCACAATGCAAATGGAATTGGATCAGCTACACACTACAGAAATCAGCATCTGACACTGGCCCCAACAGGTGCTGGAGTCCTGGGGATTAGTCACGTACTCCCTCTAATGACCTACATGTGAAGGCTCTGACTGAAAGAGTTGCCTTTTTCAGGCTTCAGTTATTTAAAAGGATATAAGGAATTCACCAGTTGGGTTATATTTAAGAGTAGGGAAATATGTCAGTTATTTTAAAAGGGCTTTTATTTAATACTTTAAACAGATACACCTTATGGCTGCATGTATCATTTCATAAATGAAAATGACAAAAAGATCTCCTTCTTTAGTGATTTATTCACAATACAGGGGATACCTTTTCTGCCAAAAAGGTAAACAAAAGGGCAAGGGGTCAGACCTTTGGAGTGGGTCTGTAGAGTACCCCACCAGGGCTGGAGTGGAACCCACAGGGTAAAAGGAACAACTTGGTGAAAGTCATCAGTGGAGGAGCTAAAAATGCTAACAGTATTTAAATGCTCAAAACAGAATCTGTTGGGAAGGTGTATATGATACCCTTTCTTCCACATTCTCTTTTCTTACCAATGAAATGAATAATGTCAGACAGGTGTGAGTAGAGATCTTCTTCACCACTGTCGTCAATTGGTATTGTCAGAACTTGCTTGACTCTCTTCTCATCTTTACCTAGTGTCATACCCTCTGCAGCAAATCTACACCCAAACAATACACTTATATTACAAAACAAGGTTTCAAAATGTAGCAAATTCATTTGGCAAATTATTACCTTAAACGAATCTTAGCTAGGTGTGGTTCCCAAAGAGTACTTACCTGTACACAAGAGGATCATACAGGGGTGTTTTCTAGAAGTGCAATTAGCTGATTTTATTTTCCATGAAACATGAATT